>WSTV01000607.1:0-17608 GCA_019632285.1 Tulasnella sp. 332
ATCCTCGGTTGAAGCCGCGATACCTGCTTTCACCCCGAATGCATTCCCAGATCGATTTCTTCCATTCCTTTAAATTTGGGATTGCCTATCTATTTCGATTATATTGATATATACATGTTACATATATATGTAGTGGCGCAGGAGCCGTGAAGGGGATTCGATCCATGCAAAACCGTTTCAGGGAGGAGAGAAACCCTCTAACATGCATTTCCGGGGCGACTGTAACCTTGAGAGCGAACACATGTCCATATCACAAGGTTGTTACACCTTTCCCTCTCTTCGTGTCCCTGATGTAACATGTTCAGTCTTACACTAAGGGGGCTGAATAGGATGCCTGCCTTTGGTCGTTCGCTCTCAGTTGAAGTGCCTGAGCAACCAATCAGATATTGAGAGCTGTGGCAGTTCCCTTGGTTTTCCCGCACCACACAAGCTACCCCTTCTCCTCGTACACACGAAGAACCGTCCGTTCTGGTGGCCCAAGGACATTGAGGGTGATCAGGCTCCCTTTATAGTTGTTGGGTCTCCTTTCGTTGCTGCTGCTATAGCCATACGCAAGACGAGAAAAGCACTGATATCCTCCGCAGATCTCTCCTGGGTACTCTTTCGATCCATTCTCCCTCTCCAAACCAAATCCCTTCCTCCAAGTTAAAATGCACGCAACCGAAGTTCCAGGAGTTATACAGACCCCAGTGGCGGGAGAGCCTTCCAACATGGTGCGAATCCGAAACTGGAGTGTTGAAGTGATGAGCGCTAATAACCCAGATGACTCTTCTGTTAGAGCGAAGCAAGGACCCAAGAAGTGCTCCGAGCCGCCTGTGAGGCCGCCCAAGACTCGTTGGATGCATACAAAGCCACCTACGACCATGAGCAGCTCTATCTCTCCATCTCAAAATACAAAGCGGCGCTTGCACTCTGTCCGCCCGACCACCAGTGGCGATCGTTGATTCTCAACAATCTCGGAATCGCGTCCCATACACGGTTCAAACACACGGGCATAACGACCGACTTGGAACAGAGCATCCGATACTATCAGGAGGCCCTTTCCATTCGTGCAGTGGATCACTCAGATCGCCCGTTAACCCTCAATTGCCTGGGCACTGCGCTTGAGACCAGGTTCTATCAGACGGGTCGCGTCACCGATCTTGACGAGGGCACTCAACTCTTCCAAGAGGCCCTCTCGCTCTGTCCGATCGGCCATCCGACACGCTGCGTCAGCCTCGCCAATCTCGGTAGTGCGCTCCATAAACGGTTTGACCAAAGGAGTGACAAGGCTGATCTCGACAAGGGCATTCAATATCTGCAAGACGCTTTTGCGATCTGTCCCATCGATCACCCAGAACGCTCCCTGACTCTCAACAACCTCGGAAACGCAATACGACGAAGGTTCGATCAGTTGGCTGACATGGCCATTCTTGATGAGAGCATCCTATACCACCGAGAAGCCCTCTTACTCTGTCCAAAGGGACATGCTGACTGGCCCTGGACACTCAACAATCTCGCCAACGCACTACGGCGAAGGTCACAACGGTTGGGTGATGGGGCCAATCTTGACGAGGCTGTCCGGTTACTCCAAGAAGCCCTTTCGGTCAGCCCAGTTGGTCATCCCCATCACGCCGGAACTCTTAACAACCTCGGCGCTGCACTTCAGAGACGGTTTGACCAGCGGCTTAACATGGATGACCTGCGCGAAAGCATCCATTGCCACCAAGATGCCCTCTCAGTCCTTCCAGAAAGCCACCCAAACCGCTCATGGGCTCTCAACTACCTTGGTGATGCCTTGCAGAGACTTTTCGACAACACACACGACAGCGCCGACTTCGACATGAGCATCCAGTACTACCGGGACGCATCAGAGAACACCCTTTCCCCGTTGCCCCACCGCCTCATAGCCTCGAGGAACTGGGTCGCCGCTGCTAGGAAGCATGGTTCGGACTCAGTGGTCGAAGCTTACGCATTCTCCATGGACCTCCTTGATCGTTCCCTGCTTCTGGTCGCCTCCAGCGCGCCTGATAGCCTTGCACAAATGTCACTAGGACTCAACCGCAGCAGACGGTACATAACTCAGAATGCAACATCATGCGCCATCGAAAAAAATCAGCTCAAAACCGCAATAGAGTTTTCGGAACGAGGCAGGGCGCTATTATTCTCCCAGCTCGGAAGCTATCGAACATCTCTCGATGACCTTGATGTGAAAGACAGCAGATTGGCGGGGAAGTTACGAACACTGAGCGCGGCCTTAGAGGATTCCGCTTTCTTCGGCGGAGCCACAGTGGGCCAGGCCGATGAGGAAGACCACGCAGCAAAGTGAGTCTGTAAATTTTCTCCATACTGAATCCTTCTCTGATCGAGTGGAACCACTAGACGGCAGAGAATAGCGGCTGAGTGGGATCGCACGCTCGAGGAGATACGCCGCCTCGAGGGATTCGAGAACTTCCTCTGCATCACTCCTTTCGCCCAGTTACAAGAGGCGGCAAGCGAAGGACCGGTCATTATAGTCAACATCAGTAGGTTCGGATCCGATGCCATCATCATCCACAAGTCCGCAGAGCCTGTCTCTATCCCGTTGCCAGAGGCTCCACCTGTCGCTATCGAAGCGCTCGTACACACGTTGAACCAACCACAAGCCACCCGGGGTCAGGATCATGAATGGAATCGCGTACTAGGTGGCCTCCTGAAAGACATATGGCGTATCATCGTGGAGCCGATAGTCTCTTACCTAGAGAATACACTGGATCTGCCTCGAGGCTCCCGTATCTGGTGGATGCCAACATCTCTGGCCTTGCTGCTCCCACTCCATGCAGCAGGATCATACGGCCCAGGTGACAAAAATCTTTCTGATCGCTTTGTATCCTCCTACACTTCAACACTTTCGAGTCTCATTCGGTCTCGTTCCGGATATCAGCCCTCCCAAAACACATTCGGGCCGCACATCCTAGTCGTGGCACAGTTCGAGTCTGGAGCAGAAGGGGAGCAGCACTTGTACCATGTTAACCGTGAAGTTGCTTCGATTCGCACATTACAGGTGCAGCTCACTGTTCTTGAAGGAGACGAGTGTACAAAGGATGCGGTACTGGCGGGCATGAAGGAGGCAGCATGGGCTCACTTCGCTTGTCACGTGAAGCAGCTCTCGTCGGAACCATTCAAATCCCATTTCTCTTTCCAAACGCGTGACACATCCCTCACCCTCCTTGACATTCTCAGAAATGATCTTCCCCATGCAGAGCTCGCTGTGCTTTCCGCCTCCCACTCGGCTGCAGGCAATGATACCACCCCAGATGAGCTAATTCATCTCACCGCAGGGATGCTCTTTGCTGGGTTCCGCGGGGTCGTCGGAACGATGTGGGCGATGTTGGATGAGGACGGGCTGGTGTTCACCAAGGACTTCTATACGTTCATGTTCAGGAAGGGGCCAGAGGCGGTTGACTGCAAAGATGCAGCAATGGCGCTTACGATGGCTGTCAAGGGGCTGAGGCAGAGGCGGGTTCCATTGGGGAGATGGATCAATTTTGTGCACTATGGGATATAGCTTGGTGGGTGCGGCACGGCCTTGACCGCTCGCACTCTTACCACAACTCATATTCGCTGGTGTCTATAGACGGAGAGAGGGGAAAGTGTAGCAAACTTGTAAGATAGAGGCGTGTTGAGCTGTTCATTGTGAACAAAGGCGTGTTGATAGCTCCATATACATCTTTCGAGCTGGCGAGCCGCTTCATTATCGTGATGGGTCGCAACTTCACAGAAACATGACAGCTCACTTTAACTTAGAGTATCGAGTACAATATAGAGGGACATACTTATCGATAAGAGTTGCCGTTATAACAACCACATACACAACAGCACCGCTACATAACGAATTTCCGTTATATATTCAAGTCGTTTCACATCATCCATCTTATGGGACGGAGAGAGGAATGGTGCGAACCTGAGAAATGATATCCGAACTCATATCTCTCGATGCTTGGCAACTCAGTACTCCTTTCCTGCAACGCTAGTAGTTTACATTCATTCTTAATCCCAGTATGCGCCGCAATTCTGACTCAAACCTGGTATCGCGCGCACTACCTACTCAGGCTTCAGAGACTTTGATTTTCTGACCGTTAAGCAGAGCATGGATGACGTCATCATTCCGACTTGGCGGTAATGTAAAGCGTTCTGCGCTCGACTTTGTTACTAATGCGAAGAATACACAGGATTCCACAATGGTCAGGAGGTGAGGTCAAGACAAGAAGTGAAAAACTACGGGACTCCGAGTTCTCGTTCAGCGGAGTCTTCCAGGATTTTTTCAACCCTATTAGTGTCTTACAATCGCAGACGACGGATGTAGTACAGGGAGTTGCTAGACTCAAGGTTCAGTCAGAGAATGTGCCAATGCTTATCCCCACCTCCCCAGAGCAAGCAGTACATGCATGTTCTCCATCAACCTTTCAGCACACCCATGCTGGTCTCATCGCCTCGGTTACTCGTCTCCGCAACAGCACATCTCCACTGAGATCGTCCCTAAAAGCCCGCACTCTCCCTCAGAACATGTTGCTGTGTATCCTGCAGCGAAGCTAGCCAGGAAGCGTCAAGCAATCAGCTCTGACAACCAGGTCTCTCTCACATCTGACCTCTCAGCAGCAGGTCCTAGTACCACCCCCGCTATTGCAATGGTGACTATCTCGGCAATTGCCCTCCCATCGGTCTCTTCCTCTTCTCTCAATGTCTCCCCCTTTCCTCTCATCCCCTTAATGGACTCCCTACAACACGATTCCGCGGTGCCCAGTACAACCGCAGTTCGTATCACAGCCGCCTCCTCAAGACCATCCCGCTCCCAGCCGTCCAATCCTCTCGCCTGAAGACGCATTCACACGACGCTTCAAGTCTTGCGCTATCGGCAGAGTGCATGTCCGTCCCTATGCAAGGAAACGGAACCAAGTGCCCCTTGTGAACAATAGATGGCTGGTAAATGTTCGAGCCCAACTAACTAACGCGGACACGATCCCGCTAAACAGTGTCAACGAGATCATCAGCCCTCGATGGACAGTGTTTCATTACCTACGTCCACCGCCCTCTTCGCCTTTTATAAGGCTTAGCGTTCCCATCCCAAATCCCTCGCTTCTTGACACCTCGTGCCATTTGGCTTCTTAGACATCCACACACCTACACCATATCCTCTCCAACAACGCTTTCGGCCAACATGCTTGGACCGGGAGTTCAATGCGGGCTTCAAACGGGGAGGTCGTAGCCGTGGACGCGGCTCATACATGGGCATGCACTAGACTACCCTTTCTGATTTACTTGCCCGACTTGGCTCCCTAACCTTATACCCAACCTTATTACATGTCTCTTGTATGTCTTAGCTTCTTATTCTTTGCTCAATTCCCGTCTCAGTCCTCTACTCTTACCGTAAAAACCTAGGACCACTTTCTTGCCTTTTCTTCCAGCAATATATTAATCGAATTGGTCTAAACCCTTCCTGCCCTGTTTCGACCACTCTTGCTGAATATTTTCTAGCCCAAGACACCGGTATTAGAATCCCGCAACTCATGTAGCTTTGTGTTATCCTATCCATTTCTTCCATGGACTTGATAGCATAACTGTATCTATTTATCTGTCCTAATTTACAACACATGTTGACATCACATATTATGTTCCTGCCCATCCAAGACTGAATAGAACTAACCGAATCGAAGTTCAAGAGTTTCAATTGCGTGCTGGCCTGGCTTGACACCAACAGCTTTCGGTAGTGTACTGGTATATAATCCAACTCACCCAGATTAGAGTTCCACAGAATCTTTCTCCTCAGTGAGAAGCGAGCTCCGCCTCGATTTTCTCGTGAGCTTAGCCTCGAGTCTCTGTCACTAACCGTTACCTTGAGCCCGGGCCATGTTGTTGAACACCGCCACCGGCCTTGTGCCTCCGTCCGCCGTGTCACCTATTCCCTGGCGCGTATCGAGCTGCAACGTCAATGGCAACTTGCGTGCTAGGCTCAAGACGGAATCCTTCAGGAACTCACTATGCAACTCGGACATTCTTCTGCTACAGGACTCACCTCAGAGAAGACGTAGCTGACCTTCTTGATATCCCTTAGACTCGTGTTATAGTATCCCGACCCCTACGTAGCAAGACTAACTTTGGCAGACCGGAGGGTAGTGTCGCAGCGTGAAAACGCGTCGTGCTTTGCGGTTTACCAAAACTGGTACCTGAACTCTGCGATACAAATCTAATGGTCCTTGACACAGATCCATGCCCCCTATATTATGCATACATCCCTCCTCACTTTAAAAAACCTCTCGCCAACCGCACGGTGGATGCAAAACCGATGCAACGTCTAACAGACTCTTTGCTCAAAGCTCGCAATTCAGGCCTCAACGTGTGTCTTATGGGTGACCTCAATGCTCGGATTGGTAACCTCATCTCCGATCCCTCCCATCCCACCAGAAATACCTCGGACAAAAACTTACCTCTCGTGGTCGGGTACTGCTTCAAGTATGCTTGACTCCGACCTTGTGATATTTCATGGCGCTTTTGGCTATGACGTATCTGATGGCCGATTCACTTCTTGTCAATTGAATGGAATGGCCACGGTAGACCACACTCTCGTATCGCGGGCAATGTTGAGCTCCATTGCAGATTTTGAGGTGAGGCTACGACCCCCAGGTTGGCCTGATCATGCCCACATGACGGTAGGGTGCTTACAACCACTATCAGACCCTGGCACCCTTCGACGCCCTTGGGGAAGACTGCCGAAAACGAAGTTAACAAGAACCATAGCATCAATAGCTGAGTCACCACTAGATGTTCTTCAGCGTGACAAGCGTCCAGGAGTAGCGTATTTCTTTATTCAGGCCTGTTACATCCTTGTCTCCAAAATTCTCGTCTACCTGGATCGCGGCCCGTGGTGCCCATACAGCGTCTGCCAATGCCTCTTGTGCGTTTTCACTCTTCCAAGGTCCCGGCTCAGCCAGAAACTACGTAGGCTTACCACCGGGAACGCAATCTGTTCATCGCGTGTATCTACACGCCGCATTAATGGCCTTACAACTTGCGGACCCTACTCTTCCCCTCAATATCTTAACTGTATTGCCGACTCCGGTCCATTTGCTAGTGGATAACACAGCATCAATCGCTGATCAAAGCTGCCCTGGTCCTGACGATGACCTCATGCGTGCGATTCAGACTTGAATGGCCCGTCACACTCCGATGTATTCCTCACGATTCTCTTCATGTTCTGAAAGCCTATTCGCTATCAAATGACCTCGCCAAATCACAGACACATCGTGTGGGCTACCTTCAGGGATGGCAAGGTTGCATGCCCATTTCCAAGGTGCTATCAGGTTTCGATAAAGTTCGCGCAGTCTACTGTCGCCTCTTGGTCTCTGATACTGCCTTACGGGTCTCTACCCCAGTGTATGCTAATGCTCTGTCGCTCCTCGCACCTACGGATAAATGGACTCAGCAGCCCTCATTGGCTGGTACGATCTCAACTACGCCCTATGCAATAACGGAACTTTTTGTACTTATGTGCCCCAAAACCCTTGTATATATTTGATTTCTCTCCTGTTCAATAGTTCACTAGTGCATGTTAAAAATTTGAGGGCGTGATTAGATACTTAAACATTCCCAATAAGGGGCCACCTGGATGACACAGCACTTCCAACTGATTCGGACTGCGTAGGATAGGTGTGTTCGGCACGTGCTTGCGCGTGAAACGTCCGATGTCTTACGCAGGTCACACGGACGCAACTCACTACCTTTTGCAGTGTTCACACTACAATCGTCTTTGAAAATGCGCGCATACTATTACGACAACAAACAAACCGACCAGAGGCTGCCTCACGAATGCAACCCGCCAGAGCCAGTCGACCTTGCGGACTTGAAGAAGATTGGTGTCCTCCATTGGCGCATCCCAGTGGATGAAGACTATCCACGCAAGGCACGTACTCGTAGATTGATATTAGCTCTGCTGTGATTTTACCTACGGGCGGAACCTGCAGATCGACGAGGTCGCAGCAGAGAAAGAATACAAGAACCGGGACATCATCAACGTTTCTCGCACTGGACTGGGGGACGCATATGAGGGGAAGATCAAGGGGTTCTTCGAGGAGTAAGTGGAATTTATGTTCAATTTAATAGCCAAGCATTGTGTCTTGATTAGATTATTCTGTATTAGGCACATGCATGAAGATGAGGAGATCCGGTATATTCTTTCCGGCGGCGGATACTTTGACGTCCGAGGTGAGCAATGATTTCAACCGATGTTTAGATTGCAATAATTTCAGGGCCTTCTTCCTTCAATATTCAGAAACACCGAATGATCGGTGGATCAGGATCGCGTGTGTTCCAGGCGACTTGCTCGTGCTGCCTGCTGGGATCTATCACCGGTTCACCCTTGATACTAGCGATGCAACACAGGCGATGAGGCTCTTCAAGGTAGCGTCTAGTTCGATGGTTCTTCGCTGATCGCTGCGACTTATCGCTCTATCCAGGACGAACCGAAGTGGACGCCTCTGAACCGCGGACCAGAGACCGACAGTAACATCCATAGGATCGAATACTGTAAGTGCCCCAGCACATTTCAGTGCTCACAAGCTGATCTAGCATGCATTTCTATATAGTGAGAAGCGTTGGAGCTGCGGCGTGAACAGGCTTGCTTTAGATTGTTGTCTCACGCTTTCGAGTTGTGGCCTGAGACAGGATGAGTCTCTTTTTTGTGTAATATCTGTATCGAATGATGAAAAGGCTTTGTACACGATCATATTGACGAGCAGAAAGAGGACAAAGGGCCTAGCGGAGAGTTGATGAACGGGGTTCATGTCAATCGATTGTGGTGGACGCACAAAAAACCGAGAGGTTATAATGTGATGAAAAATGCTAGAATGTGCTTGACTCGGGGCCGTTCAGTTCCATTGATATCCTATGCATTCGCACATTCCATGCTACCCATTCATCAAATGAACGGCCGAGCCAGTCTTAGGCCATCGGCCGAATCCTCCCAGGCTTAGCAGTCAACATCGCTCTATTAGAAAGTTGCCATGTTTCGTTCTGAGAATCGACCGCCTCTTTTACCCCAGTGTATCGCACTGCCTTCAGGTATTCTGGCCATTGGCTCTGATAGAGCAAGGATTTTATTATCAGTCTGAATATAAAGCATCCCTTTTCACACTCTTCGCATCCCTATATGTCCCTTCAGAATGCTTGCCTACTACCACGATAACGAACAGACCAACCGGAGGCTGCCTCGCGAATGCAGGCCGCCAAAGCCTGTTGAGCTGGCGGATTCAAAGAAGATTGGCCTCTCCTATTAGTGTATCCCAGTGGATGAAGAATATCAACGCAAAGTGCGCAGCCGTGACTTTGGTATTCGACGTGCTCAGATCTGCTTACGGGGCGGAATCTGCAGCTTGCTGAGGTCGCAGCAGAGAGAGAATATAAGCCTCGGGACATCATCAGTATCTCCCGTGCTGGACTCGGGAACGCGTACGACATGAAGATCGAAGGATTCTTCACAGAGCGAGTGGATTTTTGTGGTCTTCTTAGGCAAAGAGCTGCGCATTGACGATCTCGTATGTATAGACACATGCACGAAGATAAAGAGATTCGATACTTCCTCTTGGGCAACGGGTTCTTCGACATCAGAGGTGTGCAATGCGAAACCTTTGGCACTTCGACCGGTTTGTAGGATGGGATAATGCCTTCTCCTTTCAATACTCAGAAGCACCAAACAACCGGTGGATTAGGATTGTGGTTGAAACAGACGACTTACTCGTTCTGCCCGGTGGGATCTACCACAGGTTCATCCTTGATCCCAACGATACGACACAGCTGATGAGGTTCTTCAGGGTAGCGTACAGTTGGTCGGTCCGCCCCTGACTGCTGTGACTCACCAATCTACGCTTAGGGTGAACCTAGTTGGATGGCTTTGAACCGCGGACAAGAGACTGACCGGAGCATCCATAGGGTTGAATACTGTAAGTGGCTCCAACCCCTGCGGAGTCCGCTAATTGATCCATCGGCTCGTGATTACCTGATGTGATGCCCGTAGTGAAGAGCATCGAGGCCACCGCCCAAGCGGGTCGTTACCTCAGGTGTTACCCAGTGGTGCTGTCAGGTTGTGGACTGCATCGAGAAGGGCATGTTTGATGTGATACATACATGTATTAGGAACGAAGAAACGTAGTACTGAGTAAGCAGCAAGGGAAGGGTTGAGCAAGGGGTTGGTGCAACGGTGTTTTATGCAAAATTCTTTCATAATAGACGGACAGAAGAGCCCACAGATCGCAATGCGATAAGAGCTGGTGGGACGTGGGGGGTAAGTGTGACGCGTGGGCTAGACTTACTTCTCAACGCCGTCGAAGTAAGGGTGAATCAAACAACGCTTAGCTGGAAGAGAAATTGGCATATTAGATTGCGTGAGGAGGAACATCAAGGCTGGGATCTCTTACCTGAGATGCGTTGTGCAGTGTCGTATAACAAGGTTTTCTGTAAATGTCGGAGTTGTAGTGTCATCCAAAAGAACCATGCAACACATTTCAGGAAGCAAGACTAACCTCGAGCAAGTCGCACGCGTCCTCATCTATCCCTTCTACGATTCTCCTCAAATCCTGTGGGCTCCACTGCGGGAAAGTGGATTTGTAGTCTGGCAAGGCAGTCACACCTGGCCATGAGTCCTCATTCGGCGTGCCCAGAATGCTATAGTGGGATCCCCGATAAGAGAAACCTCAGTGATCAGTTCAAAGACTCTACAGGGAAAGGGGTAAGGATGTCTCGTGTCACAACGTACCGGAATATCCTGAAGATCTGGTCGATTTCCGAGTCACCTGGGAAGAGCGAGGAGCCCTTCATGATCATCTCCGCCATGATGCACCCGACCGACCACATATCGATTGCCGTCGAGTAATGCCGAGACCCAAGGAGCACCTCGGGAGCGCGATACCATAGCGTGACGACCTAAATTATCTCAAATGTCATCAGTCCAACCATTCGTATCTGCTTGAACACATCATTGAGGTTCATTTTACCTCGTGCGTATATGTCCGTAGTGGAATACCGAACGCCCTCGCCAGACCAAAGTCTGCGAGCTTCAAATTTCCTTCTCCGTCAATGAGCAGGTTTTGAGGTTTCAGATCGCGATGGAGGATGCGGTGCGCGTGGCAATAGTGAAGGCCTTTGACGAGTTGATAGGTGAACCTCTATTCACGGATATCAGAAGTAATGGGAAAGACGTGGGGGAGGTTTGTCAGTTTCATTAGTTGCTGTAGAAATTCACAACGGCAACGGGCGTGGTTGAAGCACTGAATGCACCTGGACGACATCTGGACCGAGACCTCTCGCAACGATCGGTGCCGTTGCTTCTGTGGGCGAGGCTACTGCGTCCATATATCGCTTCAGATCCATGTCTAAGAACTCGAAGACGAGGAAGAGCTTGTTGTCTGAATGTACAATGTCTAACAGGCTATTGTTGTTTGATATTCATCCACGCAAGTAGAGAATGCCAAAAGGCGCCCATCCGTTCAATGTACGGAGCAAGAGTTGGAGCTGACATCAACGTTCTAACGCACCTGACAATGTTGTCGTCTTTCAACTCTTTCAATAGGCTGATCTCTCGTATAGCCGTCGATGGCACGCCCTCATCCTCCGCTTCTAGCCTGATCTTCTTGAGCGCGACAACCTTATTCCTATTCATGTCTCGGGCCTTATACACGACACCATACGTGCCTACATACCAAAGATCGAATGACGCTCAAAGAAAAATTCGACAGTCGAGATTCAGATTCAGTCAGCTTACCTTCACCAATCTTCTCAAGCTTGGAATAATTCTCCATCTTCGCGCGTTGTAAAGGATTGACAAGCAAGTCGAGTGAACAGAAAGACAGACAAACAGACAGTCAAGAGTGGATGGGAAGCGAGATTCACGCGTCACGGTCAGAGTTTAAATAGGGGGTGCGTTCCAGGTCGTCGGCCAGGGTCCCACCTCGCGACCGGTGAGCGGCATAAGCTGTATACACACTGGCCTCGTTCTTTTCCTATCTATGTGATAGGTTATTGTACTGGCTTCTACTGGCACGCGTTCGAGAGAATGACCTCGGTGTCAACAAGCCGAGAGCTCCCAGGGTCTGCGAAACACGTCCCTCCCCAATCGCCCGCCCGTCGACTACGTCAACCGAAACTGTGCATAGCCTCATCGGACGCGTTTTGGGCGTGGCATCTTGCTGACAACATATCATTTTAGTGCTTGGAAAAGCATGAACGCACTATATGACTGGGCTATCACCTTGAAGATCGTCGATAGTGAATGCGTTGGATGGGACCGCCTGAGTAAAGCAGCTGCTCCAATATGTCGCCCCTGGCCACATCCCTCCCTTCCTCAGGCCTCATGTTCGCTATCTTCCTCATCAGAACTGACCCTTACTTCCTCAGGAGGCTTATTCCACACCGTCCAACTCTCCAACCTCGGAAATGATTGCTCCAGATTCGGGAACCATCTTGACCCATACAACAACGCATCCGTCTCCAAATGCTTCACTTTGGGGCACACCGGTAACACCCATCGATACGTTCCCCAGGGGCCTTCCACCGTATGCAACATCGTGTGCGAGAAGCGTTCCAACGACTCCCTCGTATTCTGCACGAGGCTCCGCACTTGGGCGAATGGGTCCATATACCGCGTCGTTCGAGTGACGACCGTGAGGGATGTGAGATTCGGAGGGTACGTGTTAAGCGAGATGACGTTTGGGATCTCTGCGTCGATGAGGGTGAGGTGAGTGAGGTTTGGGGGGAGTCCTCGTGTGGCTGGCGGCAACCGGAAGGTAAGGAGGAGATTTGAGAGTTTGAGGTGGGTGAGACCTGCCGACGGCGTCTTGTCGGTCCAAATGAGGCTTCGGTCTGCCATGCGTGGTAAGGTGAGACGAGCGCCGATGGGAGGACCGCTGATCTCGAGTTCGCTTAGGAGATCAGGATTTGGTAGGCTCTCGAGCGCCTTCATGCACGCTGCTACGCCACTGGAGCCCGATACTCGGAGGTATCGTAGTTGGATGAGGTACGAGAAGAGGGAGCGAAGTTCTTCCAAAGCATAGAAGAGCGTGACCGACGGCGACGAAGGTGGGTCAGGCAGGGGTTGGTCCAGTGAGAGTCGGGTTAGGAGAGCGGCGTAGTCTCTGTTGACCCTGAGCGTTCGTGTGAGCAGCGGCCATTGGCGAGGAGAGTTGAGAATCACGGATGAGTATAAAGCTTTGCGGGTAGGATGAAGCCAGGCAGGGGATATGAGCATGAGGCGAGCCAGCTCGGAGGACGTCCACGGCTGGCCAAGCGCGACGATAAGGTCGGCGAGGTCTTCGACCAGCGTGACCGGATTAGTGGAAGGGTATGTTTTGTGGATTATGACGACCATGATCGAACTGTGTACATAAGTCGTCTGATAGCAACAGTAGCAGGGTGAGTGGAGGCTGACAATTGATGATGGGGAAGGAAGAGGATATGCATAATCTAATCTCGGCGTTTAGGAGATAAAGCCGTCCATGACTTGGCCCACGCACCCTCCAGCATGCATGTCGTTCGGATGATGTATTTGGAATCTGATGGGCACCGTTAACGTTACCGTTACCCGAGGAGACGAGATTGGCTGCCGTGGGGGATTTGTAATGCCGTGAAGGTCCGTCCTGGCTTGCTAACCGCAGCAGTAGCGAAAAGCCAATCAACGCCGGATCCAGCCATCTCTCACATAAGCCGAGGCTTCGACTTCGGAAATTGTCTCAGCCTCTATAAAGCATCAGAACACCTTCTCTTCCGCTCTCAATATTCTACTACGTCCTTCACCTGATCATACCCATGGCGACCTCTACGTCTCCGAAAATCGCAGTCATCTTCTACTCGCTTTATGGTCATACCAATACCATGGCCGAGACTGCTGTAAAGGCAGCACAAGAGGACGGTGCCGAGGTGAGAGAAAACATTCTTACTCGCGCAACTCCATCGTTGTAGTCAATGCTGATCGCGTGAGTCTGTTGAATAGGCGACACTATTGCAAGTGTAAGCAAGACTGTTGCACCAAGAAGATAATCTTTGCAACAACGTACTAAGCGCATCCGTCACTCGATCCGTCAGGCCAGAGACGCTCCCAGAGGAGGCTCTAAAAGCTCTTGGCGCAGCCCCTCGCCGCACTGATATCCCAACCATCGATTCCAAGGACCTACCGTGAGTATCCTTACATGGGACATGGAACGCCGCCGCATCTCACGGTCTAACCGAGAACGGTTCACACAGTAACTATGACGGATACATCTTCGTCATTCCCACCCGATATGGCCGATCCGTCTCACAATTCTCCCAGTTCTTCGATGCCACGGGTGGGCTTTGGGCCAAACAGGCCCTATCAGGAAAGTTCGCCACCATCATGACCTCCACTGGCACCCAAAACGGTGGTCAGGAGACGACTGCCTTCACCACACTGTACGTCGTCTCCCTTTTACATCCCCAAACGCAATGCTGAGAGAGCTCGATATGGTATCTCTCTGCATCTTGTCATCTTTAGACCGTTCTTAATGCACCATGGAATCATGCACGTCCCTCACGGATACGGAGTCCCGGCTCAACTCAAGGTGGAGGAGATAAAGGGCGGTTCCCCATGGGGTGGGTTCATTCAACGTCTTGACGCACACTGCGCAACCCTTCAATGCGTCTTGGGCTTACACAATCATTTCCTGCACCCTCTCCCCATAGGTAGTGGAACTCTAGCCGGACCGGACGGCTCGCGCCAACCATCCGTGACGGAGCTTGAGGAGGTCTCGCATCACGCAAAGCACTTCGTCAGCGTCGTAACACAATTCAAGCGGTCAGTGTCTTAGGATTCAAAAGCAGGCGTTTGAATGACAACTCAAACTAAAATGATATAATCCATGCGTGTAGTGGCAGCGAGAGAGTCAAGGCCGCAGAAGCGCCAAAGGAGGCTGCCGCTGTGGCGGAGGAGAAGAAGGAGACGAAGAGCACTGCGCCAGAGGCGGCGCCGCCTGTCAGCGCTACTCACACGGGAACCTCTGCTGCAGCCAGCACGACGGACAACGCGTCAGCATCAGGAGGGGAAAGCGGCGCACCGACGAAGAAGAAGAAGACCTCGATATTCAAGAAGATCAAGGAGGGGCTCAAGAAGATCTAGACCTCTTGATGTCGTGTTTTCTGATGGAGTGGAAGGTGTTGGAAATGGATCATACCCGTACTATGCATATCAGAAAGATTGTTGTTTTAGTACTTTTCCCTGTCTCCCCATACTAATACTCGGCTCCGGTGCAATTTAAGATTGGTGTTTGATCTGAATATAGCATATGTTTGCTTCATACCCCGATACTGAGCTGTGCTCGCTCTAGACTATCTTGTTCACAGTTCGCCGTGTTCTAACCATCTGTTCAGCATTTCCAACGACTCGACAGCCTTGTCGCGCGGGACCCGTAAGGGAAGGGTATATCATTCATGAGTGACAGCAGATTATGCTAGAGCTGCTGACTAGATGTCCCGCTCCATGCACAGTGGCAAAAGTGAAGCCATTAGAGCCACGTGTCACCCGCCACGGTTGCGGTGGCGTTGACAGCCCAAGGTTTGAGCTCCTGCGCTAAAAAAGCGTCTCGTCCAGCCCACACCGCTCCGTATGCTTCAGCTTTCCTATCCAGTTGCACACAAAGTCATAGTCGCCTAATGCAAATACATCATGAACAAAGCCACCTTATCTTTCTTTCTTGGACATGGACTCACCCACATAGATCAGGACTTTGATCCCCCTCTCGAGCAGACCAGTGACCCCAAGGAGCGGAATCGTGGAACATATTTCAGCCACGGCGTCGTCAGCTCCTAGCTTCGCTCGGATGTGGGGTAGGTTTAGGTGGGCGGAGACATTTCTCGTGGCGTAACAGGGGTCTTCGTCGGTATCGGCGCATGTCTGCAAAATAATCGGCCCGTGTGCCCGGTTAGATCAATGTGTCGTCGGGCCCCGTATGTAGATATTATAGAGAGCCCAGCGATAGAAAAAAAGCACCTTGGTTATGTCGTAGAAGTTCCTCCCTTGGGCCATGTAAGAACTCCAGAGCTCGCTCGCGCAGCATTCGAAGGTGGTAGTACGGCCAACCGGGTCGTATCTATCCCGGCACTGCCTTTCCGATTCATCCGATGGATACGTGTGATTTGAGGGGGGTTTTTTTTTTTAGAGGGAAACAACTTAATGGTGAGTGCGAACAGAGCTTACGTCTGCTTGAAGCACGTCCTTGCATCGTGGAAGCTTCCAGGACAACACACGATCGAGTCATGAAGACTGAAGTTACCCAAATGTGTCATGACGGGGATCATTTACTCACGATTGTGCGCATCCGGACACAGGTCGCGATGGTCGATACCGCTTCGTATCCGTCACCGCCTGTGCATTGAATCGTTACTTGAGTGTTCACCTGGCTGTGAAAATATGATGGCCAAGTTTAAAAAGAACAAAGACGAAGAAGGTGTGGAGACAAACCAAGATGCAATCAAACAAGGATGCAGGGTTGAGGGAATCTCAGGCGAGTAACCACTGTAGACTCACGTTGGGAAGTCCAATCCAACCGTTCCCAATCAAGATAGATTTGAGGTTGATCCTCTCGTAACCTGCTTTTGACCGCCTTCTCGTTCGCGTCTACGATCTCACTGGCAAACACCTACACAGGAACAGTAAAAGATGATACATGAATTGGTGGATCACGTCCCTATGTTCGAGTCTCGGGGACAAGGGGATGACGCTTACGGGAAGGTATCTCCCCGGCAAAACTTGCCCCAGACAGATGAACATCCCTCCACTTGAACTCCTCAAAGTGCTCAAGGAACAAGAAGGTGGAGGCATATGCGTCTTTGACCGCCTCCTCCGTGGAGCTATATTGTATGCCATAGTCTGCATACGAGAAGCCAACGCTGATGGGCTGCTCCAAGAAGAAGATGTTGGCCTTGTTGTTCCATCTGATGGATCAAGCCGATGATTTGCGTGAAAAGAATGAGTATAAGAAGGGGGATAAAGTCCGGGGTAGGATCTAATTAGGTGAGGGGACGTGCGAATGAGGATTCCAAATGGTCTTCGTGGTGTCGTTCATATCGATCGAGCAAGGACCTGATCACCGAAGGGAGCAATTAATTGAAGGAAATGACAAGAATCAGCGGGGGATTTTAAGTCGTTGATCTGAGTGAGCGAGCCCTTTTTGCTTACCGAGTTCCAAGAACAGTCCGGTCGTGGACGAGCTACCAGGACCGCCGTTGATCCGCGTGGGCAGAGGATCTTCGGCTGGCTTGTTCCGAGACTCGAAGAAGAACTGGATCGTGATCTCAGAGCGACATTCATCAGCACGCCTTGTGGAAGGCGTTCCATGGTGCAAGGATAATTTTGAGCCACGCTCACGAAGAACAAGTGCTTGGCTTGAAAGCCCACATATCCCGAGTATGCCCTAACCGACGAGACTCTTATCAGGCCACCGATTGGGGAGGAGCGAGAGGGGGTGACATATCCCTCAACTTGACCGTGGTGTCGCACCAATCCTGCACCTGTTTGATGCGGACGGAATGTTCGGGGAAAGCAGGATGTTGCAGAGTCGTGAACGCGTTCGATGTGAGCGAATCAAGAGTATTCACA
>WSTV01000608.1:0-17584 GCA_019632285.1 Tulasnella sp. 332
CTTCACGACGACGCTCGAGGCGGTCGCCCAACCTAGATGAGGGAGCGGCGAGAGCGGCAGAGGCGAGAAGGAGGTTTCCGAGGAGAGCAAGAGCGTAGACCATTTTGGGAGATTGAACAGGGGTTTTATTGGGTGGATGAAGGAGGTGCGGATGTGATGTAGTCGACTCGAGGATGAGAGGATGAGGACAACTGAATAAGTTTGCCAAGGGCCTTATATACCCTCCATGTCCATAATAGCACATTGCGATGTGCAGCATGCCAGAAATCTTAGCTACCCATAGGTGTTCGCTTACACTTCTTCTCTCATGAGCGAGCATATGGAAGCCCGTAGCTTGTCCGATGCTAAGAATAGATCAAACCAGGCTCTCTGATTGACAGGTGGGCGGATCTCGAAAGTTGAGGAGTGGTGAGCGAAAACCAAGCCGCCATGCGCCTCCCCCTTCCTAAAGAGCGGACCATACAATCAATGTTATTCGCAGGGCAGTTGAGAAGCTAGTATTGACAGAAAGTGACAAGTCCTTGGTGGATCGCGTGATTGTATATCTGCCTCGCGCGATGGTTTGCCCGAAGGAAGATTCTTGGCCAATGTGGGATGGATTATGCGAGCGCAGCTGTGAGAGATGTTCTGGAAGCCTTTGACAGGCTCGTATGGCAGCCTGTGTATCAAAGATTTAGCCAAGGATAGCGTGGAAGAAGCTGAGAACATCGTTAGATCTATTTTTGCCAGGTTGGTTGGGGAGATGCGGTCGCTTCGCGGCTGGGAAGGCCGCTCACGGCTTTTACGTAATTCAACGGCGATTTCGAATTCGATGCGATGCGCACGTGTTGCTATGTGGTAACTCTCGGGTTCAGCCATCGAACCTGATTTCTCTCTCTCTCTTTCCTACCAGTTAAGTGCCATCCGTCCCATCTATCCGCTATCACCCTGCCACAAACGCTCTCGAGCGGTTCGGATCCCGCAGTCGCAAATCCGGCGCCGCTCAGTCATTCTGGCTGAGACGTTGTCACCCAGTCACGGATTAAAGCCCACCCTCCAGCGGTTTATCTATATTCTACTTGGGAATCTCGGCGAAATTTGAAGGCGCGTGGGTGAGAATAACAATGCGAAGATCACGGAGCTGTACACATCCGTCCCGCTCGCAACCTCACTCGTCGGTCTCTTCATCTTCACTACAACGTTTTCGACCTGCCGGTTAACTCTCCGCTGGCTTCGTCTTCTGCTTTCCATTCCAATCATTTTCATTGCACTGTCTGTGGCATTCCCGCCAAGACAGACTGAGCCAGACCCGGCGTTCCAGGTGGAAATCTTCCTCCTTGGCGCGTTTCTTCTCGCCAGAACAATAGACGTCTGCTGGATCGGGTTCTTTGAAGTTGATGCTTGGCCAAGGTGGCAGATAGATAAGGAAAAGGGGGACGAAGGTCGCGGGAAGAATGCCGATGTCGATGTCGTATACTTTCCGTTACCCTCCGAGTCACTACAAGGAAGGCTCGCGTACATATTTGATAACCTCGTATCCATCTGTGGCTCCAGCGTGTTCCCATGCTACTCGTGGAATTGGGCCAAGCCGTGGATCCGGGACTATCGACCCTCCAGCCGAACAGCATACGCACGCGAGATGATCCCCTACGCCATCACCATGTCCCTCCTCCTCGACTTCGCTGAGCAGATCTTGTGCAACCAAGCTTGGCATCTCGGCAAACCCAACCCGATCACATCCTTACCAATCCCCCAACAAATTTTCTTCACAATCCTCTGCGGTGTACACGCCTTTGCCGGGAACGAGTTGGCCTTCGGTCAACCTCGTGGGCTCATATATGTGTTGATCTTACGTCTACCACCGAGTTCATCCCCTCCGGTGTACGACGGGAACCCCCTTCGCGCGCGATCACTCGCCGAGCTGTGGTCAGTCCGCTAGCATTTGGAGTTCCGTCGGTTGTTCGAGCGACTGTCGCTTCCTTCAGTATGGTTGCTCAGCCGGTTCAGCGGTGGTGGCGATCGTCCAGCCAACCCGAACATCACCAAAGTCTTCCGGCAGTTGATTATCTTCTCACTTTCCACCCTCCTTCACGCCGGCATCTCATACTCGATTCCAACCCTTCAGTCAGCACACACCCCATGGAGTGTAGTCGAGTTCAAGCAAATCAAGTTCTTCCTTGCACAGCCTGTCGGCCTTCTTATAGAGGCAATGGCCGTAAAGCCGGCTACGAAGACGCTGCCTCGGCAGTGGGAAGTAGGATTGAGAAGGGCGTTCATTTGGTCGTGGCTGATTTGGACGGGGAGATGGATGAGTGATTGGCTTGTACTATCTGGGATGTTCCAAAAACCCTCCCTACCCTTCAGTGCTATGGCTATCGTGTTTAATAAGTCAAAGATGTGAGTGATAGCCCAAAAATATTTTGCTGTAGAAGGAGGTCTAGCGGAGGAAACGTATTGAGCTGTAGAATCAACACGCTTGTTGCTGCTTACTTCAACCGCTCTTAATGGCAACATTGTCAAGACGACCTCGCACGAACCAACATCGAGACGAGATCATCCCAGGCCTATGGCTTGGCGACTTCAATGCATCACTCGAATATGATGAGTTGGAGAAAGATAATATCTCCTATGTGCTTTCTGTATGGGAAGCGGACCTTTCCGTGGACCCGGTTGAGTTCGACTCGGATACGCACTTGGATAACTATCACTGAAGAAGGCATCTTGTTCCCCCAGCGCCTGATCCGTTATCAGATCGAAATTGAAGATAGCGAGTCGAGTGACTTGCTAATCCACTTTCCATCAGCGATCGCTTTCTTACAGACGGCCATGGAGAGCGGCCAAGGCGTCCTGGTGCATTGTCAGGGAGGAATAAGTGGGCGGCCATCTTTCTCCGTCGACTTAAAAAAGCCCTGAATATAACCCTTTTACTTGCAAGTTAAGGTCGGAGTCCATCGGTAGTGGCTGCATACTTGATGTTCACGGAAAAAATGACTGTATCTGAAGCGCTTCACACAATCAGCGAGAAAAGGAGATTCATATTGTATGTGATAATCTCCGCACTCTCCCTTCATTCTTAAATCGTAAGCAATTCATCTGCCTTAATATTTTGTAGCCCCAATGCATCCTTCATGAGGCAGCTTGAGCTGTTCCACGTTGCATCTTGTTCGATAACGGACGAAGACAAAACTGCGAGAGCTTACTGCCTTGAACAGGCTGTTCAGGATGTCCGATCAGGAAAGAAATCGAGTCTCACCATGCTTGCCGAGCTTGAGGGAACCGTGACCAACCCATCGAGAGGAAAATCTAAAAAGATACGATGCAAGACGTGTAGGTGAGCATACCTTGGACTTTGCAAGTAGGCAGCGTCATAACGCAGATCTTATTGCTATTACAGGACAGAACTAGCCTCGTATGCACATATCATGGATCACGGGCAAACCGATATATCTACATCCACTGTGGCCGGCGAGACAAGGCCAGCTAGGCGGGTACATACGCCTGCGTTAAATTCTATACACAGCAGCGAACTCCCTTTCGGGCTCAACTCCAATGCGGCGGTTCGAGCCGCCATGATTTCCGAACGCATCATGCGTAGCCACGCCGCTGCCGAAGGCTCTCCCACTCAGCCCTCTGTGTTGGATATATCAAATGTATCAGGGGCTATGGGCGCAGAGATTATATTGGACGCGGTAGAGGCAAGACCGGCAGCTGCATCATTAACCAGCCCTACCCATGGATCGATTTCGTCTGAACTTAAATGCCCGCCACTGTCGTTGAGCGAGGCGTCACCTCTGTCAATCATCACAGCTAAACAGCACAAGCCAGCGTTCTCTCCTCCATCACAACCGTCAGTTGCGGCCTCACGCCGAACTGGTGATGCGCAACCTGCTTCGGCATCGACAGCTCTGTCGGGAACACATGTGGTACTGGAAGAACCTCGTACCACCCCTAGATCGGCGGAGCTTGCACCGCCTATCATGATCGGACCGAAGTGCTCAGGCTACTTCTTCGAACCGGTGCGAAGTCACTTCTTTTACCCCGATTAGCGTGAAACGTGCGAGAGGTTTCATAGCTGATCACGACCCGATCTTCGTTTCTTTAGATGAAATGGATGCATCCGTTCTTGGAAGAAGGTCTTCCAGAGGGAAAGATTGTATGTCCCAATGCAAAGTGCGGGGTGAAGCTGGGAAATTACGTATGGGCCGGTGTGTTTTGCAGTTGTCAGAATTGGGTAACTCCGGTAAGACGTTTGAATTGGAATGTGTATGTGTTGTTTACGTGTACTGTGCCTGATGCTGGCGGTCATCTTTGCTAGGGATTTTGTGTTCATAAGTCTAAGGTTGATGAGATACGGTGACAAACTGATTGAATCGAGTAGAAGATCCTGTGTTTCGAATGTTTTCGGGTTGCAATCTACACGGGTGTCACACAGATAGTACCAATACATTCAAGAGCCCATAATAAAAGTGTGCATACAGACCCCTGAAAACTACGCCGACAAAACGAACCTCTCCATGTTCACCGTGAACCACCGTACACAACCTTCCGTCATCGATGCAAGATTCCGGCACTGCAAGATCCAGAGCACGTCTAAAGCCTGCATGTTCTCTGCATTCTTCCTCCTGTTCACGACCTCATATATCCCTTGCTCTGTGAGTCCCTCACACGAAATGAGCGTCAATCGCTTCAACTTCGGACAGCTACCTGTTAAGCATCTCATCCACTTGTCGCCCTCGCCGAAGTGGAAGTTCTCGAATCGTAGTTCCTCTAGCGAATTAAGTGTGGAGAGGAGCTCTTGAAGCATGGAGATGTGCTCCGCGCGAAACGCAAGACGTGACGCCTCTGCTGCTTCTGCTTTGGTGTCTCGACCAGTATCGATGGTGAGCTCGATGAGACAGGGAAGACGATTGTTGTTGCAGATGATGGGAGCCATAGACGGCGTCATACGATACTTGACGGGAAGCGCTTTGAGAGCTGGCATCTGAACGGACTGAAGGAGAGTGTCGATGACTTCAGATGAGTCGACGAACAGCTTTGTGAGCTTAGGACGAGCGATAGAAGGGACGCCATCCAATGCCGGCGGAATGGACCAAGCATCATCCGTCGGCTGCAGCTTTCTCCTCGGCGGACTTCCCATGAACCCTCCCACTGATGAGACGATGAGCTCTTCTAGGTCAGGCGACTGGCTCAGTAGGTTGTACACCTTCGAGGCAACGAAGACTTGATCAGCCCACGGAACCCCCAGCACACCTAGTGTCAGCCTGTGCAGGTTGTGGAAGAGGGGTGAATCCCATTCGATGGGCGTGGATCGGAGTGTGAGGCGCCTTAGTTGTGGTGCACCAGTGGTTTGGAACGGTCTGAACGTCCACTTCGTGTTACGAGGCCTCCACGTGCGATGCGTGACGACGAGTGTCTCGAGATTGGGGACGGCCATGTTCGTGAGGAGGTTTCCGAGGATGATGAACGTGTCGTTTGGGATGTTAGAAAGCCTCAGGCTCCTCCATCTTCCGGCATGCGGCTCGAGCACTTGCATCATCCTGCGCACCCTCTGGGCGCCGTCTCCAGATTCTTCAAACGCCTTCCCGTTGATCTCTATGTCAAGCGGAGCTCCGTTAGATCTGGAGACCCACACTCTTTCACGCTCAAAAGAGTCGACTCCTGAGCGGTCGAAGATAAGGCGGGTCCAGAGGATAGGGGATCCAAGCGCGAAGGCGCGCCATCTACGACAGACGTGCGACACAACGAGCGGGATGGTACGTGGATGATCTTCGAAGGCGAGAAGGAATATCTTGTATAGGATGTCATTGGAGACTGTTACCATGGATGCCGGTGGTTCTGCTAATAGCGATGTTTCGATTTCAGGAACGAGGATCACCTCTGTCGCCTTTGCTGACGACCAAGCGAGGAACTGGGCATGGTCGACGCCTTTGGAGGTCGTCGTAATTTTGTGAGTGCGCGATTGCATTGAGGGAGGTAGATCGGGGAGGGGGGAATTTTGAGATATTATTGCAGTCTTTTTGCGAATGCATCAGACATTTTGAGATACGGAACGCAGATGTCCCGATACAGGGAGGCCGCCAGGTCTACCACTGTTATCTACACACTCTTCCCTACACTAATCTATTCACGCCATAGTGATCGGGGGGTCTGGGAGGACTTTTCACCGCTCGAGGCTCCCCGATCATGAGGCAGATCGGGGGTTGCTTTGGGAGCTCGAGGCCTGTGGGCCTACCCAGTCACCCGGGTACTCAAGAAGCTTCGAGGCTTCTGGGGTTCACTTGCCATTTGAAGCAACGAGGAAGCAACCTTCCTTTCTCTCACATCGGGCCATCGTCCCACGGCAGGGCATCAGCGACCCTAGCTTTTTTTTGCCATCACCGTGAAGGGAAGCACTATAGTTGTCATCAAAAAATATACTATGCCACCCTCGGAGTATATCAAAGGTGGCCGCTGTAATACCGCTAGAGACCAGGACGGCACCAAAAAGGCCAGGGGGCTATCTAGGTTTAGTGGCATACACAAGCAGACACAAGCCCCTTCGACATTGACTTCTCGCTTCGTCTTCCGAGTGATCTTTACGAGGCGATCCACAGGTTGGCCTACACTTGCCTTGTGAGTATATGCATGGCTCGACGACCGATCGAGCTAGTAGTGGCTATAGTTCACACCGCTCAGCAGCCACAATCACCGATATCCCATTCGCCGCTGTCATGAGGCTGGTGTTGTCACCTCGAACATATCCCACCCTTATCACTAAGATAAGTTGTATCCGAAGAAAGATACTTTCAGTATGGGCACGTTGCAAGTGGTTCGTTTTCCCCGGCGCCACGGCTCAGTTGCATAACGCAGCTTCAAAGGACCCGCAACTCACCTCTGGTCTTCTTTTTCTGTCTGACTGCCGTGCATGAAAATGGGTCCAAAACGGTAATTTTCACGCCACTCACTTTCCCAATTCAGAGTGTGCAGAGCCATTGCAATGGCGCCTCAAGAATTTTCCGCCCCCCTTAGTGCTACAAAACGCCGCCCCAACCGCCCAGGACTGAGATCGGGCGAGGCCTGGGTACCATAAATAAGGCATCTCGGGGAGTATGGACTAGACCCATTACCTGGAAGCCACGGCCGATAGCCATAGCATGCTCTACACTAAGCGGAAGGATGAGTTTGCCCTTCTTTTCAGATGAAGAACTGTCCATGTGGAGAGGGTATACCGAACCGGATGTAGCTTTGTACCCGTTGATGGCAGCGAAACCTGTGCTCGACGGGCGGGGAGGAAGCTTAATCTACAAATCTGTACTGGGTCGACAGTTGGCCATGAGGGGAATTAGCTGGCTACCAAAGTATCGCGTCGACCCCGGGGCAAGATTAAACATTCCTCTCTTGCCTCATCTAGGGTGAAGAGTGTGGCAAGCAAGTTGGCCTCTATTGAGCTTGGACGTGCTCCAAAACGTATTGGATGGTAGGGAGGTAGATAGGTAGTGTCAGAATGGACCGCAACAAGTTCGGACGTTTCTCACCCACGAAGGGCGACAGCATCCAGGACAGGGTTTTGGCGTATCCACGAGTAATCCACTTGAGAATATAATCAGAGAAGCCTAAGCACCCACTTCTGTCTCTTCATCAGAGCGTGTTCCGAGGCATCTCGCTCCCAGGCAGCCTCCCGCGACATCAGTTGACAACCAACGTGGCCTCCAAGGACAATGGAAAAGATATGACGGGTCGAGACTTACAATAGTCCTGAGGGAAACTGAAATCGCAAGGCAGTCAGTCCCATGCATTGTAAGGTTTCGGGTTCGTGGACACTTGACAATTAAGGGCTGGGAGCAGCATTTGTTCATGGGAGCAGCATTCGCACTGTGAGAATTCAGATTGCGCACTCTTCAAGCCCGATTTGAGCGAGGATTACTGTCCTGTAGAGTTGGTGGTCTAGAGTCTGGGATATCACAAGAATCGAAATCGGCGAGTTTCTCCAAGAAGCAGGCTATGTATTTGTTTTAGAAGGCTGTGAGAATCCTGCCTTTGATACGCGGAAGTGGGAGAGGGAAAGGATCCTCTAAGGGGCGCTCTGGTGAACCGGGAACCGTTATATATTAAATACAAGGGGGGCGCACGCCACTTATGCTAAAGCACGGGGCTAAGACAAATGGGGGAAGAGTACAAGAGTCAAGGGAGAGCGGACTCGGGTGTCCGACGGAGAGTACAGGGGGGCACGGATCGAATCCGGTCAACAGCCTGAGCCCAACATAAGTTGGTTAGAAGACATGGCATCACCTACTGCTCTAACGAGTCGGACTGACTGTTGACCCTTGTCCTCCAACTAAGTCTAGGATACTGAGGTTCAAACAAGATATATTGAGGCAGAAACAGAGGTGGATACAAGAAGCTCTTCGTCTAATGCTTGGAGCTCATAAGTCGTGAATCGTAACATAAAACAATCCTGCGTTTTACAAGTCGTCTGCCCACTACGGCCAAGGATATTTTGTCACCAAGCAGCGTTTCAGATGTCAGCGTTGATGCCGACACGAATGATCCTATGAGACGAGAAGTGTAGTGAGATGGCTGGCAGCTGCAAGAACGAGCGGGATGATACTCACTCATCAGCTGATCCTTTCCAATTTCCCGTCTCTGGAAACATAGTCTCCAGGCGCCTAAGAATCAATAGATATTAGAGGATAAGATATACAGGAGAATGCAGTACTGCTTACCTATAGAGACCATCGATCAAGAGGCTCCTGATGCTGGACATGACCCTGTTGAGTCTACCATAGCCTGTAACGGGCAAACTAACAACATGGTAGTGTGGAACTCTGACAGAGAATGGAAGTTCAGTACTCAAGCTCATCAACAGCATGCGGGTAAGTAGAATGCCTTTACATGTGTGTAGACAGCTTAGCAACAGCACGGATCTCCTTTACAGTTTGCACTGCGTCGGCTTCGTCGTTCGCACCGCGGCGGGACTCTAAGGTGCAGATTCTCTCAATGATGGAATCGGTATCCATAAGGAAGTCATCCCGGAAGCCCAACGCATATGTGACACCATAAAAACCTAGACGCGGTTTGCGTAAGCTTAGATGGTCTAGAGAATTCTAACCCTGCAGCTTGACGATACATACCCTGCAGCGTTCTGACTTTTGTCACGAAGTACCGATCCTCAATCGGGACGTGATTGATATTCATGGTCTTCACAGAGAGGAAAATCTGAAAGCCAAGCAGTATTAAAAGTCAGAAAGGAATGTACATGCTCAGTATAGCACTTACAACGACACGAGGAAGGGCAGGCCACTGGCGCAGGAAGCCATAGAATGTGTGGGGTACTCCACGTCCGGCGGTCAACTTGTGGAAAACGGCACATGTCGGGATACGGGCAAGTGGCAAACGAGGGTGGCTATCGTCTTCTCCAACCAGGTAAATCGAACTCGCCGACCTGATATCTGCCACATCCTCGTCGAACAGATCGGGCTCGTCCTTGTTGCTGCGAATGATGTCGTGATTTCCGACGTAGGTAACAGTAGCAGTATCATTGGATCGCACCGCCTCAACTCCCTGACGAGCGTGCTTCTCGCCTTCCGCTCCGGACGAGGTATCATTACCGAGGAATGCACGAAGGTTTCTCCTGTTCTTCCCATCAAATCCATCCTCGAGTCCCTAAAGAAGTTCGCCAAGTCAGTGAATGGCTACGCCTGAGACTGAACCAGATACTTTACCTTGCCCCAGGTCCAGAACAGCATAAATGTCATTAAGACAACGCCGATCATGAGAGTAACCTAGTCGACGGAGATCAGCTCAATACAGGATAGAGTAAGCGAGGAATATGTACCCAGGCGCCATGCGGGACTTTCTTCATCGAGGCACCGAAGAAGAGCCCGTCAAAGAATCCAAAAATCTAGAAAAGGGTAATGCAAGAATTTAGACATCTTAAACCTATAAAGGTGGCATAGCCCTGAGGGTACATACACAGAAGAATCCGAAAGGTATGATCACCGGGAGATGCTTTGTGTAGCGCATCTGGATTGTGACCACTGAGGTTGTAACGAACATCACGGCGGATACCGAGAAACCATACGCGTTTGTGAGGTTGCCCAGGTTCTGGATGACGAAGATGAGACGTCTGGACTCTAGCAGCATCCATAAGTAACAAACTGACTTTGAAGGCAGCGACCATTATGATCGTCGCGATGCCCACTAAGGAGCGAAATGAGCTCGATTCGGCCGTCAGACATCAACTAAGGATGCCGAATGCGCTCACGAGCATAATTGACAACGGGGAAATATATCTGCCCTTGTACGGTCTCGGAGGTGTAGATCATCTTCAACCTAGTATGTAGATTATACCAGGTAAGCAGCAATAATGTGCGTATTGAAAGGGCAACGCTCACGGTGGAAGGCTCCGAAGGTTAATCAGTTGTTGAACCTGAAAAAAAACTTAAATATCAGCCATGTAAGATGGTGGTCGACCTCATCGGCGTATACCCACCAAGCTGAAAGAAGCCGTGATGATGGCTTGCGACGCGATAAGCTGTGGGGTGGAACATCAATAGGGGTGTAGGCAACGAGCAGCTTGTCTTTTCATACAGCTAAAAAGTAGTCGCTACGTCAAATCAGACGTATTAGATGAAGGCACAGGATGTAGACTCACTAGCAAGGATACCAAAGACATACACAATCCTATAAGAAATGGGTCAGTATAGCGTCAGCATTGCGCACGAATCGCACACAGCGTCCTTGCGTACCAGTATAGCGCACCACCGGTCGGGCCTGGAATAGTCTGATAGAAGACGTTCGCGAGGACAACTTCTCCATCCCGGATGAGTCGAGCGCCTTGGCCTAGATAAGCTAGGACAAGCATTGGGTAGACGAAGAGACCGAAACCAAGCTGTAGACGTTCCAAATTAGGGTACAAGTCAACTTTTAAGACTCGATATTTGACAAACTTGAATTGAGAGTCGGTTGAAATGACCTAGACTAAGGGTGAAGGATCAGAAATTCGCGATCCCATGGGCAGAATGATGATAACGTATTTACTTACTTTGCAAACATGGCCTCACACCCAGTCACTGCAAGGAGCACACCTGCCAAATAGTCGTAGTTTTTCGTTCTAGCAAACCCTGTAGCAGTGTTGTCAGACCATCTTCGGCAGGCTAAAAAAGAAACACGACGCCTCACATAGAACCATGCGCGAAGGATCGAATGCACGGAAGATACCAGGGTGGGTAGTGATATTGTAGATTCCCGTACTACCCAGGAGCAGAAGCCAGAGGAATGTGACAGGGGCAAAGCAAATGGACAAGCGACGCGTTCCAAAGCGTTGGATACCGAATATGAAGATCAGGAACGCCTGTGCACATGATGTCCATGAGATCATGATTGAAAAGATGGTCATCGACAAACTCACAATCGAGATGCCAGTAATGTCGCTGATGACGCTTGGCTTTGCGACGGCGATACCACCGACCGCACTGGTGACTGAGACTGCTGGGGTGAGAATACCGTCGGCGATGGTCAGCGAGGTCTGAGAAGGAGTCGAGAGTCAAGGTTGATGTCAGCTAATGACAAAGCGTTCCAGGAGGAACGGGTTGCCATACACCGAACAACGCCTACAGGGAACCAAAAACCATTTAGAACGAGTGGAAGCAAGTGAAAAATACCATACGCACCCAAGGAAGTAAGAACCACTTCCATTTTGATAGCTTCTCTGCAGACGAACTTGTGGATGCTGCTAGCATCATTGCCGAGTCTCCGGTGAGCGCACGGTCATCGTCGTCATCGCGAGTCTCGGGCGGGAATAGGCCATGATAGAGTGCAAATGTGCCACCCTTGGAGCAACGATTGGAACGTATCAAATCATAGAACTGATAGGTAAGATGCGCTGTGTGACACTCACCTCTCCTTCTGTCGTGCCGAAGCGAAGGACGATCAAGACGTATTTGATAAGCGGAACCAGAGTCAGAGACCAGATGATTGCGGAGACACCACCTATGGCATGGACAAAACGATGGGGTCGATGGCGAGCTCATTGATATCCAAGGAAAGTTTAGCACCAACCGATAATGTCTTCATCCGAAGGCACAGGGCCGCTTGCAGCCCATATTCCATTGAGGACGTACAATGGTGATGTTCCAATGTCAGAGTAGATGATGCCTGTCGACGTCAATGCAACGGTTTAAGTGGATTTTTGCAAGCTACGAAGAGCGAGAAATGGACGTACCGAGTGACTGGAAGGTCATGCTCATCAGAGCGAGGCCGCTGAGCTGCAGCGCTTGTCTGTGGCTGCTGTAGGGCGCCTCTCCACTGGTTTTCGGAGCCATGACAGTGCTGTCGAGTGTGTCGAGGGGGGAGCGAGGACCGCAAGAGGGGGAACGGTGATGGGGCTACTAGCCAGAGCATCCAGGTTGCTTGGCTTATGACCTCCGGGCGGAGCCCCAGTGACCCCATTGTCAAGGGGGATCAGAAGCAAACCACAACACACAATAATTCAGTAACGGATGCCATCCCGGATGACACAATAGGATACGGCGCCAAACAGTGTGTGCCTTCGAGGGAGTTTTGCTAGCGCAGAGGGATTTTCGCGTTTGGATGTGTTTGAAATTTGGCTGCGGCGGATTTTCCCCACATCTATTACCCCGTTTAAGCATCCCGGGATCCGAAGGAAGCGTCATCATACGAGAACGCCTCGATCTTATCGCGGTCTCTGGACGGCCTGTGCTGTTATTTGTGGGCATTGTGGTTGTTTGGGTAGGACGTAAAGCGGGAAAATGACAGGGCAACGCGTGTTTCTACGATTTTGCGTTTCCCCGCATTTCTCCGCGGACTTCTGACTTCGGCTCACTCACCAATCGAGTTGGAGCCTCAAGGACATACAGTCAACGAAGCAGACTATGAGACAGACATCTGTGCCAACAACAAAAAATCAACTAGTCTGAATTAGGGTAACGGATGGACACAATATCCTGTCCAAACGAAGATCTACAGGCCGCCATTCATGAGCAACGCCTCTATTGTCATCGCGCAGTCATCGCTGAGGGCAGATCTCGGAGGGAAAGGTGCCTTGATGGAAGTAGAACACACCACAACAAAGATTGATCGTGTGCTTTTCACCTTCTCTTCCAGCAAGCTTTGTCAAGGAGTGATGGCTTGAGCGTCTAGGGACCAGGTATGAATGAACTTGCCGGATCGCACCAAGATTAGAATGAAACAAAGTGCCATCAGACATCGGGGATGCTATGCTGCTCTTGAGGCGTAAATCGCTCATCCCCTTCTTGAAACCGGTTTAATATGTATCTGTCTGGCTTGGGTGTCTGGCTTCGAGTATAATTTGTATGTGCGCAGTCCTGGTGTGGACGGATATTTGCCAGCTAAATCCGACTCGATGTCGACTTGAGGTAAGCGCAATTACATGGGGCGACAGCTTACCAACCTAAGAGTCTAATGTTAGCGTTCGCATGCGGCAATGTGGTATCGCCAAATCTCGCCTAAATCCGCTGTAGACCAGAAGTGATATGGAGACACCCTGAAACAACCCACCGATTTCAAGCAAGCAGTCGTCGCTATTTTCGAGAACAGGGCTAGACTATCGGAGCGATCCTACATGTAGGGCATAGTGCACTGGTTATGTTCACCACACGATGGGAGTGCGGGGCCTTTGATTCTCCCTTGCAGGTTCGACTGCAGACTGCGTTATTCCCCGAGTCTAACCTGTCATAATTGCCTGGTCACCTGATCACGTCACAGGCGCTCGCTACAGTAATGAGATAGTTGAGGAGCCTTTGCGGTTGAGTCTGATGTTCCCTCTGTATGGTTCACAACGATGAACTGGATTGATTGACCCATAGAACAGCGTAACTAGAGTAGTCATTAAGATTGATCCACTAGACGGTAGTAATCGTTGGCGTCATCGTCAAGCGACCAGCGCTGGAGTCATGATGATAATTGCCCAGCTTCAGGGTTTTTGAATTCAATGAATTTGCTTCTGCAGTGCATTGTTGTACGCGTACGCCGTCTTTTTAAGACCTCAAACAAAGATCCCAAGTTCGTTCGTTGATAATGATTTGGTACCGGATCGACAGGGGATGAATTCCCACATTCCAAACCACTTGGGACCCTGAGACGCACCCCATATTTTGCGTTAGACCAAAAAATATCAGACGATTCCTCTTCATCTCTTGCTCATAAAAGGCCAGCAGCAATCACCTCCTGTCTATCTCTACCACCACCACCACCACCCCTCCCGCCTATCTGCGCCTTCTCTAGGTTTCAACACCATATTCTTCGGTGAGTGCTCCGTAATGGAGACACGCCATCGCCAATCTAAAATAGGAAAAAAAAACCAGGTCATGATCGCTGACGCTCATTTTGTCTGCCCCACTTAGCATTACCTATCTCCTCACTTCAACCTAACCGTCCTTTATTATCCCACTAATGTCGACCACCGCGCAAGCAGACGGCCGCGTCGAATCTCGCGTCGCCAACTATGCTGGCTTCTTCGAGAAGGACTCTTCGAAGGACTCTCAGGCTCATATGGATAACCGGCTAGAGAACTACACGGACGTCATTAATGGTACGTTCGAAGTCCTAGACTGGGCATAAATTAGAGGCGCAGGCCCTGATGCTGTATTCAAACATAGGCTACTATGATGGCGCGACCGAGTTGTACGAGTACGGCTGGGCCCAGAGTTTCCATTTCTCGAGGTTCTACAAGGGAGAAGGCTTCCTCCAATCAGTACGTCGCGTCCATGGCATCCATGGCTCAGCCCAGTATCAAAAAAATCTCATTATTTCATTTTATATTACGAAATCAGCTCGCCCGCCACGAACACTACCTCGCAGCACAAATGAACCTCAAGCCAGGGATGAAGGTCCTCGACGTTGGGTGCGGTATTGGTGGACCCGCTCGGGAGATCGCGAGGTTCTCTGACGCGCACATCACTGGTGTCAACAACAACGACTTCCAGATCGGTCGTGCACGAAAGTACACTGCCAAAGCCGGCCTGTCAGATACCGTCAACTTTGTGAAGGGAGATTTCACGAAGCTGTCGGAGCAGTTTGGGGAGAATACCTACGACGCCGGTGAGGAAATCACTCTCTTAACTATGCCTATGAACGGATGATTGATGGTTTGGATACTTCGGTTTGATAGTATATGCGATTGAAGCTACCGTTCATGCCCCTACCTTCGAATCCGTGTACGGCCAGATCTTCTCCGTCCTAAAACCCGGGGGCGTTTGTACGTACCAATTCTTCTCTCCTTTTTCCTAATCTCACCCTTTGATCCATCCAGTCGGCGTCTACGAATGGGTTATGACCGACCAATACGATGCCTCCAACCCCGAACATCGCCGCGTCGCACACGGCATCGAGATTGGCGACGGCATCCCCGAAATGCGGACACACGCCGACTCACGTAAAGCCCTCAAAGCCGTCGGATTCCAGATCGAGCACGAAGAAGATCTCGCAGACAGAAACGACTACGTCCCTTGGTACTACCCACTAGAGGGTGATTTCAGCAAAGCGCAGACCATCGGTGATTATGCGACCGTGTTCCGGACCACCAAGTTTGGGATGTGGACAACGAGCACGATGGTGTGGTGTCTCGAAAAGATTGGCGTGGTTCCGAAGGGGACATGGGCTGTGGGTGAGACGATGAAGCAAGCTGCGTCAGCGCTTGTTGAGGGCGGGCAGAAGAAGGTAAACGATCGAATTGGTTGATCTTGGCCTTGATCAAGTGCTGATCTCATCCTTTCTCTCGCTTATTTCCAGCTCTTCACACCGATGTTGCTTTATGTCTGCCGCAAGCCTGAAGCTTCGTGATTTATACCCCGACCGTCTGTTCTCCTTCAATAGTGCTCTGTTGTGTCTGCTTCGCCCCGTTGGATCCATGCTGTCTCTTCCATTGTTCTATTTCCCTAGCATATCTTATATCTCTATCCATCGAGTAGTAGGCCGTCCATCTAGAACTTTTCGGTTTCAGAAAATCCTCAGGTAATGTGCCGTTGGAAGCGTGTGCGTGCTTGGCACTTGTTGAGGTCGTAGTCGTTTGTCCCTGATTCCCGGACCCAAAACCCTAGCAATTCAAAACCTCATTCCCCTTCGAACTTCAAACCTCAAACAAACCATCGCCAACATCATCTCAAAAAGAAAAAGTGAATGATAAGTACACAACTCAAAAGCTCCTTGCGAGGCTTAGCTTCCGCCACATGTCGTATCCAACAGATCCGATATCAGGCGTCTCATATGTCATCAGTAGCACAAGAGCCGCAGATCCTCGCTCGTAAAGACTTGCCTATCAATCAAGCCAAATGGGTGACGCTCAAGGTCATCGAATGGAAGGATCAAGATGGAATAGCGGTGCGCTTTTTTGGAATCGTCCTTCGGGTGTTGATTTTATTTTTCTAGGTTCTAACATGATTGCATTTGGACAGCGTAGGTGGGAAGTTGCTGAGCGTACCACTCGGAAAGGAGAGATTGATGGTGAGTCGTCTGATACCTGCTCATACGGATCCCCTTTTAAGGCGTTGACTCGAATTGTGAACATAAAGCCGTCGCCATCCTGGCGGTTCTCCACTCCAAGAAGAAAGACTTCAAGCCATCCACGGTCATCATCGAGCAATACCGACCACCGATTGAAAAGTACGTGGTCGAACTCCCCGCAGGTATGATTGGATCTTACTATTGGAAGGAAGATGAGCGCTTATGCAAAGATAATGTGATTATCTGAATGCAGGTCTCGTGGACGCTGGAGAATCACCAGAGACTGCGGCTGTACGGGAGCTGGAAGAGGAGACGGGGTACAAAGCAGATAGTATCATGGAAACCTCACCAGTTCTTGTCTCAGATCCTGGTACGTCTCGTCTCTCGTTTGATGCTGCCGCCCCTCAAGGTTGACGATGATTCATCCGATGTCTTTAGGCATGACTAACGCCAACATGAAGTTCATCGCGCTCGACGTGACGCTCAATGAGGACGCACCTGATCCCAAGCAGAAACTCGAAGCCGGGGAGCACATCGTAAAACGGGTGGTCGAACTGGATGGCCTCAACGATGAACTCAAAGGTACGCCCTTTTCTCTCCCTCGTTCCCCCCCGGTTTGTCTCTCCGACTGACGATCCGTTGTTATCCAAAAATGTGTACAGCCTACTCAAAGCGTGGATTTGCGATTGATGCTCGACTGGCGCACTTTGCGATTGGGTGGGATATGGCTAGGAAGCTCATTGACACGAAGTCCTCCTCTAATTGATCCGCATAAAATATGATCTTCTGAGACAAAGGCGATGTCATCGTGAGCAGGTTCTTCCTGCCTGATGCAACTTATGCCACACACGTGGGAGTGCCAAGGCCTTGAACAAGTCCCACGTGGCATTTGACAGTTATCTGGGTTGCATATCTACCGCAGGTCTGGATCCGTTGATCTTTGTAGACGACTTCTATGGAAGCTGGTGGGTGTGGCTGATTACGGGTGAGAAAATCGTAGTGAAAACGTGGCTGGGAGTGGCTGAACAGGGTTCCAATGAGCGCCGTTTAAGATGCCTTCAACCCACACGTTCACTTCTCTTACGTTCTATCCCTTCTATTAAATCCCCACGCTTCTGTATAATCAAGAATGAGAGACATAATT
>WSTV01000609.1:0-17450 GCA_019632285.1 Tulasnella sp. 332
ACTATCTAGCTCCATTTATGATGTCATGAATTAGACCTAGTCTATAATGATATCATGAATTGCCTCCTTTCTGCAAGAAGTAATGCAGTTGGTTTCCAACTGTGGGAATCTCTATTGTTCAAGCACTAACACTAAGCGCTTAAAGTAGACCGTTGTACATTGCCACGCAGGTACCTTCCTTCTGTGGGAATGTCTATTGTTTGAACACTATGCTGGGCAATACTTAGGCAAAACTTGGGCAAAACTGGGTGCTAAGACAAACTACCTGACATCAATGACTGCTGTCCTGGCCTTCCTCAGAACCAACATGGAACAAACACCAGCAAAGATAAAGGAGCAGATGAGTGACTACTGCTTAGTGGATAATGTGCTAATATACAAGCAAAGGATCTATGTCCCCCAGAACCACTCATTATGAAAAGACATCATTGAATCAAGGCACAATGCAGTAATAGCAGGACACCCTGGTCAAGCCAGAACCTTTGAACTCGTCACCTGAACATATTGGTGGCTGTCAATGACTAAGTTCATCAATGACTATGTTGATCACTGTGATGCCTGCCTGAGAACTAAAGTAATCAACCAGAGGCTACAGGGAAACCTACAACCACTTACAGCTCCAGAATGAAGATGGACAGACATCACTTATGACTTCATGGTGAAACTCCCAGTCACTTAACAGAAGAATGACCTAGTACTAGTGGTAGTCGACCAATTCACCAAACAAGCCCACTTCATTGCTACTAAAGAATTGTTGTCAGCTCAAGAGACAGCAAAGATGTTCCTGGAAAACATATGGAAACATCATAGAACCCCCCTACAAACCATCTCCAACTGAGGACCTACATTCAATTCGGAGTTCCTGAAACGGTTATATGAATCAATCAGAATAAAACCAAGCTTCTCAACTGCATATCACCCACAGACCAACAGACAGTCAGAACAAATCAACTCAATGATGGAACAATACCTAAGGCTCTACACCAATTATCAGCAAGACGACTAGGATGAATGGTCAGCAATTGTGGAATTCCAGTACAACAACACAGTAAGCTCCTCAACAGGAGTGACACCATTCTATGCAGACCAAGGAAGACATCCAATGATAGCGCCACAGCCACTTAATGAGATGAAGGTGCCAGCAGCAGAAGAGATGGCAAGGAAGATAAAGGAATCAGGGAAGAAATGAAGGCAATGTTGAAGAAGGCAGAAGAAAAACATCAGGTCTTCTATGACTGCCACACACAGCAAGTGACTCTGCATCAAGTCAGGGATCATATATGGCTGAACCGAAAGGACAGCATCACCGGAACCGAGGTGATTAAGATGTTGAGACCTTCTGCAAAGTTGGAGCATAGAAGATTCGGACTGTACAAGGTAGTAGAGAAGGTAGGAAGGTCCGCTTACCAATTGGAATTGCTGGACGCCTTGAGGATACACCTAGTCTTCCATGTCTCAAAACTTGTGGCAACCTCAGTGGACCCAATCCAAGGGCGTATCATAGTACCACCACCCCCTGTTCAGAATGAAGACAGCAAGGAGGAATATAAAGTCAAACAAGTGCTGGATTCACAAGGAATCGAACTTGTTTCCAATACCTAGTAAAATGGAAAGGATATGACACCTCAGAAAACTCTTGGAACTACATCAAGGATATGCAAAACACATCTGAAGTGACCAAAGAATTCCATGACTTGAATCCAGACAGGCCTCACCCAGACAGGCCTCACCCAGACAGGTTGTCTTGCACTCACACCAATCATCATGCTCAACAACCTTAGAAGGGGCAAATGTCACAACTTTGTCCTGCTCCAAGTTAACTTGAACACAGGCTCTCCCTCTATGGTCACACTCTACTATCCCACAGAATGGACTTTAGACTATTCTCAGCTTTATCTCAGACTAACTTCTAATCATGTGTCTTCCTTAGTCTGTCTTCTCTTGCTTAGGAGGTCACCTGTCACTGCCCTGCACTTCTACCTCACATGTTCTCCCACACCGCTGTGCAGTGTACTCGTGTCATGTTTGTAAGCCTCCACTCATGTAACCTATATATACTGGTAGGTGTAGAGGACTTATTCCTCACACAATGTCTTGTACCTCCTCTATTGTATCCTCCTCCCCCCCTCTCCACTTATCAACATTAAGCTCCTAGTGCTCCTTGTTGTCTCTCTATTCATCCTCATTGTCCCTCCAGTAAGCTCCTAGTGCTCAGCATTGTCTAGCAGTTCTCCTCAGCATTCACTTCATGACAGTCTTGAATCCCCTCTCTCACTGTAACCTCCTCTCTTCCCTCTCCTCTCAACAGTGTTGAGCTCCTAGTGCTCTTCACTGTCCCATATACATTTCCTTATCCTCTTCATTGAGCTCTTAGTGCTCCTCAACATCATCCAGCAGTTCCCTCAGCCTTCTTTGTGACAACCAACAAACACATTTGCACCCTTCATCCCTACCACCAAACTCCCACCAGCAATGGCAACAAGCATATAACCTTACAATCTGCTGGTCCAGCAGATCATAGCCCTCACTGCCCAAATTGCAACCTGAAACATGAATGTAAACACCATAACAGGGCAGGCACTAGCAGTGCCAGCCCCACCACAATAAGCAACTCAAACACAGTATATCTTCATCAGATGCCCAATACCCACAGGCCCATCAATTACTATGCAGCAAGTAACTGCACCTCCACCAAAGGGACCAAAAGTAGCAGTTCTAGAGAAGTATGACAGAAAGAAACATAGTGATAGGTGCTACAAGTTCATCTTGTCATGTGAACAGTATATGGTACTGTCAGCACAGCGGTTCGTGAATGATAGAGCGCTGATCAACTGGTTGCTGGGGTACTTGACTGAAGAAGCACAGAAATGGGCTTTGATAGTCATCAAGGACTCCATTCAAGCTAATCCCCAGATCGCCACATGGGTCCAATTTAAAGACACCTTCAAGCATGCATTCAGTGACCCAGACCAAGTTGCCAAGGCAGAAACAACACTGTGCAATCTTTGGCAGGTCAACTCCACAGCCAACCATACCACCAAGTTCAGCAAACAGGCACATCATGTGTTCTGGAATGACAAGGGATTGATCTCCCAATACAACCTAGGACTCAAAGCAGAAATCAAGCTTGCAAAGGCCATGACAGGGTGGGCCAACACATTGATCAACATTCAGAACGAAGTGATAACAATCAATAATCAGCTGTTCAAGGCACATGCTGAAGAAAAAAGACAGCACCCTTGACCTCTGGTTCAGCAAACACCTCAACCCCCTATCCCAGCTCAACAACAATGCACTGCGCACCCCTATGTACAACAGGTCCTCAGAGAAAGAGGACAAGGTGCTCTATCACAACAGCAGCAGCAGTATTGTCATGAAGAGGTGGCTGAGGATACCGCTGGACGATGCTGAGAGGTGCTTAGGCGATGGCGAGCACTAGGAGCTCAATGGGACAGGGCAAATGAAACGTATAAGAGATAATGAGGAGCACTAGGAGCTCAACATTGATAAGTGGAGAGGAGTGGGAGAGGATATGAGAGGAGAGGAGATACAAGACGTTGCGTGAGGAATAAGTCCTCTATGCCTACTAGTATATATAAGAGTATAGGAGTAGAGGCTTACAAACATGACACCAGTACACTGCGCAGCGGTGTGGGAGAACACATGGAGGGAAGTGCAGGGCAGTGACAGGTGACCTCCTAAGTGAGAGAAGAGAAGTAAAGAAGACTGACTAAGCAAGACACATAACTGGAAAGAGTCCGAGGTATAACCAAGAATAGTCTGAGATAGTTCCAAAGTCCAACCTGTGGGATAGTAGAGTGTGACCATAAAGTGTAAGCCCATGTTTGATTGGGACTTAGGTAGGATGAAGTCATGACAAGTATCAACAACAACAATACACTGCGCACCCCTATCTACAACAGGTCCTCAGAGAAAGAGGACAAGGTGCTCTACCACAACAGCAGCAGCAGTATCAACAACAACAATGCACTGCGCACTCCTACCTACAACAGGTCCTCAGAGAAAGAGGATAAGGTGCTCGGCCACAACAGCAGCAGCCTTGACAGCAAGGACGTCCAGGCGCCCCCACAATCCCAACACAATAGAGATCAATCAGGGAGGATGCTGATGCCTCACTGAGACTGAGAAGCAATGTAGGAGGCAGGCAGAAGCGTGCCTAAGATGTGGCATGATGGGCCACTTTGCAGGGGACTGCAGGGCAGCCCTTCTGAACGTCAATGCAGGGATGGAGAGACCTGCAGGCCCTAGGGAGCTGGATCGAAATGATGGTAGAGCTATAGAGATGAATGGAGCAGAAGAGCAGGTGGACAGGATCTTCGCAGGAGCGGGGGATATATAGGAGAATGGGCAAGAAGCTGATGCAAGGCACCAGGGAAACACCTGGGACTGAGGTGTGGCATCGCGTTACTGTCAGTCCCTATATGCTTAGAGAACTTTTATGATCCCCTTTCCTCTATGTCTTCTGGGTCTTTTTCACATGTACCCTCCACCATTACAACTGCTATCACAGCTAATGCCCTAGTCGATAGCTAATACCATCCCAACATGATTCGAAAAGACCCAGAAGTGCCACTAGAGATTGAGGCAATTCTAAAGTTCAAACAAAATGTGATCCCAATCCTGGCTCTCTACAACCTAGGAGCCTTGACTGTATTTATTAATAAAAACCTCGTCTACAACCAGCAAATACCTCCCTTCAAGATTCCCCCAAGACCCACCTATACAATCAATGGAGAATCTATACAACAAGGAGGAATTGATTGAGCAGTCAGATGCATGATGAAGATCAAGAACCACAAAAATATCCAGAAGTTCCATGTGGCTAATATAGGAAGATATGATGTGGTGATTGGGCTAACCTGGATTTGTCAGCACCAGCCTGAGGTTGAATGGTCCAGAGATGTGGCAGACAGGATAATATTCAAATCAAGACATTGCTCCCAACACTGTCTACCAGCATACATAGACATATATGGTATGGACTTGAGAGCCCTGCGAAAGACAAAGAAGAATGAAGAGATGTGTGTCACAATGAGAGGTCTGAGGTACCACTGGACAATGTTGAGGAGGTCTTGGGCGATGACGAGCACTAGGAGCTCGATGGGACAGGGCAAAGGAAATGTATAAGAGACAACGAGGAGCACTAGGAGCTCAATGTTGAGGAGTGGAGAAGGAGGAGGAGGTACAGAGAGGAGTGGAGATACAAGACATTGCATGAGGAATAAGTCCTCTACACCTACCAGTATATATAGGGATACATGAGTGGAGGCTTAAAAACTTAACACAAGTACACTGTATGGCGGTGTGAGAGAACATGAGGATAGAAGCACAGGGCAGTAACAGGTGACCTCCTAGCCAAGAGAAGAGAAGACTGCTAAGCGAGAGAAGTGCTGACAAAGAGAGACACATGATTAGAAGTTAGTCTGAGGTAAGTCTGAGATAGTTCTGATATAAGTCCAAGATCTGTTCCATGGGAAAGTAGATGTGACCATAAAGTAGGAGCCCATGTTGAGGTTTAGACTTAGGCGCGACATAGTCGTGACAATGTGGAGGACATTGGGAATGCTGATTAGCAACCCAGCCCCATTTATGGAAAACCCCCTTGACATCACCTTCATCATAGAGAATGCATGAAAGAAGCATTCAGTGGATGCCATCGACTTTGGTGTATTCTGGCCACACAAACTCAACCCCCTCAAGATCACAGCAGGACAGTCCCATATGGCAAGAATTGCAGAAGCAGACAATAAGTCCAAACCAAAGAAGGAACTAGCAGAAACCATTCCCCTGCAGTCCCACTGCTACCTGGACATCTTCAATAAGAAAGAGTCATAGGTCCTACCACTGAACCAAGAATACAACCTCAGGATCGACCTTCTGCTAGGTAAAATACCTCCTTTCAAGAAGATATATGCGATGTCACCAACGAAGCTTGATGCCCTTCAAGAATACCTAGATGAGAACCTGAAGAAAGGTCACATCTGACCATTGAAGTCGCCAGCCAGGGCCCCTGTGATGTATATGAAGAAGGATGGAAGCCTTCACCTCTCCATAGACTATTGAGACCTCAACGCCATGACAGTAAAAAACAGATACCCACTACTGCTTCCAAACAAAATCATGGATTGCATATAAGGCTCAAAGATCTTCAGCAAAATTGACTTGTGATCAGGATACAGTAATGTTAGGATATCAGAAGGTGATGAATGGAAGACTGCCTTCAGGACACAATGCAGCCATTATGAATACACTGTGATGCCATTCGGACTTATCAATCTGCCAGCAAATTTCCAACTATTTATAAACAACATCTTCCATGATATGCTCAACCACTAAGTGGTAATCTACCTCAATCACATTCTGATCTTTGCTAAAGATCAGGAGGAACATGATTGTATGGTGATGGAAGTGTTGAAAAGATTGAAGGAAAACAATGTATGGGTGAACCACTCAAAGAGCAAATTCAACCTGAAAGAGATCAAATACCTCAGATTCATTATTGACAGGTTAACAATACACATGGATCGAGCCAAAATAGCTGCTATCAAAGAATGGCCAGTACTCAAAAACATACACAATATACAGGTCTTCTTAGGATTTGCAAACTTCTATCAATGATTCATCTAAAGCTATTCACAAATCGCACAACCTATGATGGACCTACTCAAGAAAGGTGAGAAGTTCACCTGAGGAAAGAAACAACAATAATTGCTTGAGGGGTTCAAGAAGGCATTCACATCAGCCCTAGTACTTACATTCCTAGACTTCAGAAAGCCATATGTAGTGGAAATGGATTTGTCAGTGTTTGCTTGAGGAGCCATACTATCCCAAAAGGAGATGACAGGAAACTCCACCCTATTGCCTATGCATTGAAGTCATTATCACTAGCAGAAAGAAACTACAATGTATATGATCTCAAACTCCTTGCAATCTATAAGGCCTTTAGGGATTGGAGACAATACCTAGAGGGGGCAAATGGTCAAACAATTGTAATTACAGACCACACCAACCTTGAAACATTCCTAACAACCAAGGAACCATCAAGGAGACAAGTGAGGTGGAGTCTATTCTTAGCAGGATTTGACTTTAAAATAATCTACAGGCCCAGCATTAAAGCAAGACCTGACCCACTCTCCTGAAGGCTAGATCACTAGCTAAAGGGGGGAGTAGAGAAAATCAAAACGATTTTAGAAAAATCGTGTTTTGAAATCACAGCAGTGACGTTCTCTGATGAAGAATTCGTGAAGAGAATCAGGGAAGCATTGAAGTCAGACAAATCAATGGCTGCCATTCTGGCCTTCCTTTGAACAAACACAGAAGACACCCCTGTAAAGATCAAGGAACAGAGGAGTGATTAATGCCTGGTGGATGATGTGCTGATATAAGGGAGAAAGATATATGTCCCTTAGAATCACAACCTGTGAAGAGACATTGTAAAATCAAGACACAAAACAGTCACAGCAGGACACCCAGGAAGGGTGAGGACACTGGAACTAGTCACTTGAACCTACTGGTGGCCGTCAATGACAAGATTCATCAACAATTACATTGACCATTATGATGCTTGCCTAAGAACAAAGAACATCAACCAGAAACCACAAGGAATGCTGAAATCCTTAGTCACACCAATGGGAAGATGGACAGATATAACCTACAACTTTGTTGTAAAGCTCCTGGTCACAAAAAGATACAATAACTTAATACTTATTGTGGTCGATCACTTCACAAAAAGGGCCCACTTCATCATAACAAAAGAAACTTCATCAGCAAAGGACATAGTGAAGATGTTCTTGGAAAATGTATGGAAGCATCATGGTACACTGTAGCAAACTACATCTGATCGAGGAATGGCATTCAACTCTGAGTTCTTGAAACAACTCTACAAATCAATAAGAGTCAAACTAAACTTCTTAGCAGCCTATCATCCACAAACAGATGGACAAACAGAAAGGATCAACTGGCTGATGGAACAGTACCTAAGGCTGTATACCAATTACAGACAGAATGACTGGGACAAATGGCTAGCCATCACAGAATTCCAGTACAACAACTTAGTGAACTCATCCACCAGAGTCACCCTGTTTTTTGCAGACAATGGAAGCCATCCTATGATATCACTGCAGACATTCAACAAATTGCGAGTCCCTGATGCAGAGGAGATGGCAGGGAAGATTAAGGAAATTAGAGACAAAGTAAAAGCAATGATGGAGAAGGCGGAGGAAAAACATTGAAAATTCTACAATCGACATGTACAATAAATGACTCCACATCAAGTCAGGGATCATGTATGGCTGAGCTGAAAGGACAGCATCACTGGAACCGAGGCGATTAAGATGTCAAGACCATCTGCAAAGCTCAAACATAGAAGATTTGGACTATACAAGGTGATTAAGAAGGTAGGAAGGACAGCATACCAACTGGAACTCCCAGAAACGCTACAGATACACCCCATGTTCCATGTATCAAGACTAACAGCGACCCAGGAGGGCCCAATCGAAGGACAGAAAGTTGAACCACCACCCCCAGTACAAAACAAACAAGGAGAAGAGGAATACAAAGTTCAGGAAGTCCTAGACTCAAGATGGAACCACACATGATTCCAATACTGTCACGACTACATCCTGTGCTAAGTTAAAGCCAACACAGGCTCTCCCTTTTAGATTATATTCTACATTTCCACAGACACAGACCTCAGACTATCCCCGATTTTACCTGAGCCATTATTCTATCATGTGTCTCCCTTAGTCAGCCTTCTCTCACTTATCTTTCTTCTCTTCTCTTGCTTAGGGGGTCACCTGTCACTGCCCCATGCTTCTACCCCACACTTCTCCTACACTGCCATGCAGCACACCCATGTAATGTTTGTAATCCTCCACTCCTGTAAACATATATATACCAGTAGGTGTAGAGGACTTATTCCTCACACAATGTCTTATATCTCTCCTCCTCTCTTATACTCCTCTCCCTTCTCCCATTCCTCTCATCACTACTGAGCTCCTAGTGCTCTTTAGTGTCTCATATACATCTTCTTGTCTTTTCCCCTCTGAGCTCTTAGTGCTCATTATTGCCATTGTCGTCATCCAGCGGTACATCAGTCTACATCGTGACAAGTACCTAGTAAAGTGGAAATGGTACAACACCTCAGAAAACTCCTAGAACTACATTGAGGGTATGGGAAACACTCAAGATATCATACAAGAATTCCATCAGTCAAACTCTGACTAACTAAAGCCAGAAAGGTCATCTTGCACTTTAACTCGACTATATGCTCCACAACCTTAGAGGGGGCAACTGTCACAACCATGTTCTGCACCAAGTCTAACCCAACACAGCCTCTCCCTTTATGATCACCTTCTACTATCCCACAGAACGGACCTCAGACTAATACCGGATTTACCCTAGCCTATCTTCTATCATGTGTTTACCTTTGTCATCGTTCTCTTGCTTCACTTACTTCTCTTCTCTTACTTAGAAGGTCACCTGTCACTGCCATATGCTTCTACTCCACATACCCCCCGCACCACTGCACAGTGTACTCATGTCATCTTTGTAATCCTCCACTCATGTAACCTATATATACTAGTAGGCATAGAGGACTTATTCCTCATGCAATGTCTTATATCATCTCCTCTACTGTACTCCTCTCCCTTCCTATCCACTCTTCTACATTGAGCTTCTAGCACTCCTTGTTGTCTCTATACTTCTTCATTGTCCTCTCTCAAGCTCCTAAAGCTCCCCCTTGCAGTTGTCTGTCACGACTTCATCCTGCTCTAAGTCCAGTTGAACATGGCTCCTCATCTACGGTCAAATCTACTTTCCAATGGAATGGACTTTGGACTTATCCTGGACTTACCTCGGTTTTACCTTGGACTATTTCTGATCATGTGTCTCGCTTGGTCAGTCTTCTCTTACTTCTCTTCTCTCGCTTAGGAGGTCACCTGTCACTGCCCTGCACTTCCCTACATGTGTTCTCCCACACCTCCGTGTAGTGTACTCGTGTCAGCTTTGTAATCCTCCACTCATGTATCCTATATATACTAGTAGGCATTGAGGACTTATTCCTCACGCAATGTCTTGTATTCCCTCCTCTACTGTACTCCTCTCTCCTCATCCTCCACTTACCACTATTGAGCTCCTAGTGCTCCTTAGTGTCTCTTATCCATTTATCTTTGTCCTCACCATTGAGCTCCGAGTGCTCACCACCATCATCACCATCATCGCCATCATCCAGCGGTAACCTCAGACCTCTCTTCGTGACATTACATTGTGTCAAACACACCGCTCTACAACACTACATGCCAGTTCTCAGATACAACCTCAGAAATCAGGAAACTCCAAACCTCTACACCAACAACATCAGCAAGCTAGCACAGCGGGCAAACCAAATCATCACATTCTGCGTTGAGAAGGAGGATATCAAACTGTCACGACTACGTCGCACCCAAGTCCAACTCCAACATGTGCTCTCACTTTATGATCACACTCTACCTTCCCACGGAACAGACCTCGGACTTACCCTGGAGTATTATTGGTTTTATCTCAGACTAACTTCTGTCATATGTCTCACTTTATAATCCTTCTCTCGCTTAACTTACTTCTCTTCCCTTGCTTAGGAGGTCACCTGTCACTGCCCCATGCTTCTACCCCACGTGTTCTCCCACACCGCCATGCAGTGTACTCGTGTCATGTTTGTAAGCCTCCACTCCTGTAACTTATATATACTGGTAGGCGTAGAGGACTTATTCCTCACACAACATCTTGTATTACCTCTCCTCACTGTACCTCCTCTCCTCTACTCCCACTCATTGTCGTTGAGCTCCTAGTGCTCCTCGTTGTCTCTTATACATCTACCCTTTGTCCTCTCCATTGAGCTCCTAGTGCTTGCCATCACCCCAGCCCCCTCGTGTGTCGTCCAGCAGTCCACTCTCAACCCACTTCGTGACACAAATGAGTTCAAAGAGCATTACCGGGAAGTTGGGTAATCAAGGAATACCACATGTTCCCCAAACTCTACATCCCATACTTCCTGAAGCAATAACAACTAGCCTGACTCATCGACATCAACGCTCACATCCTCCCAATATACATCAACGTGGAGTTAGGAGCACTCACTAAATTCCATGTCACACCCACAACCTTCAAAGACCTTGCCAGGTGGGACTAAATAGTCACGCCTCCCAAGCAAGCAAGGATGAACCACTACCGAGTACTGTCAGAGCACGACTCAGATAGTGACACGCCCAGCGTCATCTGATCCCCATCGCCGTGCGTCACCCCCACCTTAACCTTCGCACCACACATCCCAACCATTGATCTCCCACCAGCAATGGCAACCCCAGCACTAACATATGACCAATTGGTTGCATAAATCGCTACACTCACTGCCCAAATGGTGATACTCACCACCAATGTCAACAACATTGTCAACTAACCTGGTCCAGCCCAACCGGTCACACCAACATACACACAATTCATCTTCAACGGGCACCCAGTCCCAGCAGGCCCATCAATCACCACACGCTAACTCAATCAACTACCACCGAAAGGTCCAAAGGTGGCAGTACCAGAAAAGTACAACAGAAAAAAGAGGGGGGACAGAGTGTACAAATTCATCACCGCTTGTGAGCAATATATGGTGATGTCGGCTCAGCAATTCATGAGTGATCAAGATTTGATCATCTAGTCAATTGGGTACCTAACCAAAGAAGCGCAGAAATGGTCCCTCATAGTCATGAAGGACCTTGCCCAAGCAACCCCCACCATTGACACATGGGTCAAGTATAAAGCCAACTTCAAACATGCCTTTGGAGACCCAGACAGGGCCGCTAAGGCAGAAACCGCACCCAGGAACCTGAGGCAGAGCAGTTCAGCAGCCACATACACGGCCGAGTTCAGTAAGCATGCGCACCATGTCACTTAGAACAACAAGGTGTTGATCTCTCAGTACAAGCTCGGCCTCAAGGCTGAGATCAAACTCACTAAAGCAGCCACGGGCTGGGCCAACACTCTCCTTGACGTACAAGAGAAAGCGATCACAATAGATAATCGGCTATTCAAGGCACATGCTGAGGAACGTTGTTAACACCCTTGCCCAGCAGCACCAACCAACCAACACCCTCTAGCTTCTCCTTTCCAACAACAACAACAATGCCCTGCCCACCTGTACATCCAACAGGTGATAAGAGACAGGATCCAATGACCACCACCACAACAGCAACAGCAACCGCCACGTCAACCAGGACACCCAGGCGCTCCACACAACCCAAACATGATGGAGATCAATCAAGGTGGTTGTTGTCAGCTAACGGATGTGGAGAAGCAAAGGAGAAGATAGGCTGGAGCATGCCTGAGGTGTGGCCAGATGGGCCACTTCACTCGAGATTGTAGGGCTGCACCCCTGAATGTGAATGCAGGGTTGGATCGACCGGTGGTGCCTAGGGATGACACTAGAGAAGAGTGCAAAGCAGGAAGAGCCGCGGAGATGAGGGCGGCAGACAAAGTGGCTGGAAGGGCCTTTGCAGCAGCAGACGCCCAAAGAGACGGGCAGGAAGAAGGTGCAGGGTGCTAGGGAAATGAATGGGACTGAGGTGCAGTGTCACGCCACCATCAATCCCAAAATGCTCATCGAACTTCTATGCCCCTCTTTCCAATATGTTGTATGAGTCTTTTTCTACCACTCCCTCACCGATTATCATAGCCAATGCCTTTATTGATAATCAATACATCTATCATGCAAAGAAAAAAGACCCAGAAGCACCACTGGAAATCGAAGTAATCCTGAAGTTCAATCAAGTCACGATAAAAGCCCTAGCGCTGTACAATGCAGGAGCATCTATAGTATTTATACATAAAAACATCATCAAAGAGAATCAGCTGGAAGCTGAAGACATCACCCCTCATCCTGCCTACATGATCAATGGAGAAGCAATCCAAGAAGGAAGAATCAGGCAAGCAATCACAGGAGAATTAGTAATCAAGAACCACAGAAACAAGCAGAGGTTCCATGTTACAGATATAGGAAGATATGATGTGATTCTCAGCTTAACTTGGATTCAGGAACACAAACCTGACATCAAATGGTCAACAGAGAGAGCCAACCACATTATATTCAAGTCATGACACTGCTCCCCAAAATGCCTACCCCAACACATTGATGTGTACAGTGCTGACCCGAGGGCCCCTGGAAGATTAAGGAAGAATGAAGTACTAAGGAATACTGTGGAGACACTGGTTAGCAAACCTCACCTATCAAAGGAAGAAACCCTTGACATTGCCTTGATCACAGAGAATGCCTGGAAAAAGCAATTCGTAGATGCCATTGACTTTGGTGTGTTCTGGCTGCATGAACTCAACCCCCTTGAGATTGCAGCAGGACAGTCACACACGGCAAGGATCACAGAGCTAGACAACAAGTCCAAATCCAAGAAGGAACCAAAAGAAGCAGTTCCCCCATGGTTCCACAAATACCTGGAGATCTTTGACAAGAAGGAATCTGAAGTCCTACCGCCCAGTCACGAATACAATCTTTGAATCGATCTACAACCTGGCAAAACACCACCATTTAAAAAGATCTACACAATGTCACCTGCCAAACTCGACGCTCTCAGGGAATACCTCAACAAAAACACTAAGAAGGGACACATTAGACCATCAAAGTCACCTGCCAGAGCCCCCATCATGTATATGAAGAAGAAAGACAGAAGTCTAAGGCTCTGTGTAGACTACAGAGATCTCAATGCGATGACAGTAAAAAACCGATATCCACTTCCACTTCCGAATGAAATCATGGATTGAGTACAAGGATCCAAGATATTCAGCAAGATCAATCTTCAATCCGGATACAGCAATGTCCGCATAGCCGAAGGTGACGAATGGAAAACCACCTTCCAGACACGATACAGGCACTACAAATATACAGTCATGCCATTCGGTCTTACAAACGCACCAGCAAACTTCCAATTGTTCATGAATGACATCTTCAGAGACATGCTTGACTACCAAGTTGTTATCTATCTCAATGACATCCTGATCTTCACAAGGGCGTAAGAACAACACGGCAAGATAGTCATGGAAGTCCTGAAAAGACTAAAGGCAAACAACATATGGGCAAACCACTCGAAGAGTGAATTCAACCTCAAAGAGATCGAATACTTGGGGTTCATCATTGACGGTATGACAATGAGGATGGATAAAGCAAAAATCGCAACGATCCAAGAATGGCTGATACCAAAATCGGTTCATGACATACAAGTCTTCTTAGGCTTCATGAACTTCTACTGGAGGTTCATCTAAGGATACTCAAAGATAGCAAGACCAATGATGGATCTGCTGAAGAAAGGGGAAAAGTTCAACTAGAAAAATAAACAACAAGCTTCCTTAGAAGAATTCAAGAAAGCATTCACATCATCCCCCATCCTAGGATTCCCTGACTTCAAGAAACCCTACGTCATGGAAACAGACTCATTGGTGTTTGCTAGAGGCACAATACTATCGCAAAAGGGGGAAGATGGGAAACTACACCCGATTGCCTATACCTCCAAATCCTTGACCCCAGCCAAACGAAACTACGACGTCTACCATCTGGAACTCCTAGCAATCTATGAAGCATTCAGAGACTGGAGGCAATACCTAGAAGGGGCAAATGGCCAAACTATGGTTATAACCAATCACACCAACCTAGAAACCTTCATGACCACAAAGGAACTGTCGAGAAGACAAGCTAGATGGAGTCTATTCCTAGCTGGGTTCGACTTCAAAATCATGTACCAACCAGGCGTAAAGGCGAGACCAGATCCCCTATCAAGAAGGCCAGACCATCAGCCAAAGGGGGGAGTAGAGGATTTCAAAACAATCCTCAAAAAATCACACTTCGAAATAAACACCGCAACATTCTCAGATGAGGAATTTGTGGAAAGGATCCGAGACAAGCTAAGAACAGACAAGTCGATGACTGCTGTTCTGGCCTTCCTGAAAAAGGAATCACCCAAAACACCATTGAAAGTGAAAGAAAAGATGAGTGAATACTACCTAGTCAATGATGTACTCATGTATAGGGGAAAAATCTATATTCCCCAAGACTATTAACTTTAAAGAGAAATTGTCGAATCAAGACACAACGCAGCAACAGCAGGGCATCCAGGAAGAGCCAAGACCTTTGAACTCTTATCCAGAACCTACTGGTGGCCATCAATGACGAAACTCGTCAACGACCATGTGGATCATTGCGATGTGTGCCTGTCATGACTACATTGCACCTAAGTCCAACTCAAACAACGGGCTTCTCCCTTATGATCACATTCTACATTCCCATGGAACAGACCTCAGACTAATCTTGGTTTACCCTTGGACAATCTTCTAGTCACGTGCCCCTCTTTGTAAGCCTTCTTTCGCTTAGTGTTCTTCTCTTCTCTTGCTTAGGAGGTCACCTGTCACTGCTCCGCACTTCTATCCTTGTGTTCTCCCACACCGCTGCGCAGTGTACTTGTATCATGTTTGTAAGCCTCCACTCTTGTATCTCTATATATACTAATAAGCATAGAGGACTTATTCCTCACACAACATCTTGTATTCCCTCTCTACTGTACTCTTCTCTCATCCTCCTTCTCTTACCACTATTGAGCTTCTAGTGCTCACTAGCATCTCTTATCCATTTATCTTTATCCTCACCATTGAGCTCCGAGTGCTCACCACTGTCATCACCATCGTCACCATCGTCTAGTGGTAACCTCAGACCTCTCTTCGTGACATTGTCCAGCAGTATCTCAGCACCACATCATGACACTTCTCTTTTGATTCTAAATCCTATGACCTGGTTAGGGAATTAGGCCAAGCAGTTGATTCTTGGTATATAGAGGTTTGGGGTTTCCTTGTTCTGGAGATTGTATTGCAGGACTGGCATATAGTCATAGAGCAGTTGATATGATGCAACATAATGTTATAAGTAGGGATAAAGACTACTGGATGACTGACTGCAAAGAAGTAGGAGTGCTAAGAGCTCAATGAGAGGACAAACAGAATGTATAGAGACAATGAGGAGCACTAGGAGCTTGACACTGATGAGTGAGAGAAGAGAGAAGTACTGAGGAGGAGATGATATAAGGGAGGAGGAAATACAAGACATTACATGAAGAATGAGTCCTCTACACCTACTGGTATATATGAGATACAGGAGTGGAGGATTACAAAGCTGACATGTGTATGCTGTGTAGCAGTGTGGGAGAACATGCAGAGTAGAAGCATGGAGCAGTGACAGGTGACCTCCTAAGTGAGAGAAGAGAAGTAAGTTAAGCAAGAGAAGTCTGACAAAGAGAGACACATGTTTAGAAGATAGTCTGATGTGAAGCTGAGAATAGTCCAAGATCCTTCTGAAGTCCATAGAGTGGGAGTGTAGATGTGACTACAAGAGGGAGTCTATGCTGAGTAGGACTGAGAGGAGGATAAAGTTGTGACAACATGGGAACCTCATTACTCTCATATTCTACTATCCCACATTGTAGGCTTCAGGCTTACTCTGGTTTAACTCTATCATGTATCTTGCTTAGTAAGTGTCACAACCACCATCATGCAAGTCTAAATCAAACACTACTCTCTCATAGCCTCTTTCTTTCTGATCACACTCCCATTTCTCATGGTCTCTTCTATTATAATCACCTCTCTGTTTCTCACAGTATGTTTTATTATCATCATGTCTTTACTTACTAATGTATTTATTAGTCTCCACTGCCTTGTATCTCCTGACTCATGAGATATGTTGGTGCTCTTTCATGTTCTGTTGTATTCTGTTGCATTCATCATCAGCTGCTACTCATCTCTAGTTTTGCATAAATAGTTAAGAAGTGAGGAGGATTGTTCCTCACCGCCTGCCCTTGTCCCTCTAGAATCAACTCTTATACTTTCATAAATTTAACATATGCTGTCTGTACAACTTCCCTAATCCCTATCCTTATCCCCTGTCCTAAGTCATAACCCAGACCCTTGACCTTGTCAGGTAGTTTGCCTTGGTGCCCAGTTTCACCCAGTTTCACCCAGCATAGCATTCGAACAATAGATATTCCCACAGAAGGAAGGTATCCATGTGGCAAAGGTAATTTTTTTTTTTTTTTTTTTGTGTGAGAACGGTGGGGAACTCGCCAGCCGAGTGAACCAGAGTTGTTAAGTCCGGAACAGTGTGGGGTTCTTGAGGACCCACTAAACCCCCCGTTTGGCCTATTAGGATAGACCATAGGCACATGCTCGCCATCGGCCATATAGGCTAACGACTTCATGTACCCCTTTATATCCCCATTACTCGGGGATGATGGTCCAGGGGGTTTGGCAGTGCTCCAGCAAGCTGGTCTTACGTCTCCCTCCAGAGTATCGGTCATCGGGCCCGCAGGCGGCCATCGATCCCGGACTCACTCTCTTCCTAGCCGTGATCTTCAAAGACCATT
>WSTV01000061.1:0-12026 GCA_019632285.1 Tulasnella sp. 332
TCGTACCTGAGAGTAGTAAGCATTGGAGACTTGGCAAGTGTAAGGAGCAGCGCACACGGTCGGCCCGGTCCACCCAATGCTAAACAGACCAAGTAGTGAATGCAATATTAGCGCTCATATTTAACATGGAGCACCAGGAAAGATCCAAACGCACCCGCCACATTGCCCCCAGTGAGCGGCGGTGTCAGTGTCAGTGACAGTGCTAGCACTGGTACTGGTCATGGTGGTAGTAGGTGTAGTGGTAGGAGATGTCGAGATCGTTGTTGGTCCAGTTGATGTCGTCGATCCGCCGCCAGTGATACCAAACCACGCCAGATCGATAGTCTCGTGGACGGGGACGGTGTGACCCACGCCAGCAGCAGAGTAGCCAATGACGACTGAGCCATATGTCGTCTCAGTGTAGCCAGACTGAGGGTCGTTCTGTAACGTGGTCGTTGGGGTGGAGCTGACTCCGAGAACGGTCGTCCATTGCAAGATCTCTTGGCTGTAGTTCTCGTAGTACAAGGTGGTGTCACTAGAGAAGACCGGTGGTCATATTGAGCTTCGTGCCTCCTGTGCGTAGAAGAGGGAGTGAGGAACTGACACAGTACCGTGCCAGATCATCATCTTAGGGCGACTGCCGGTGTAGCCAGGGTAAGCATTGTAGACGAGTTGAGCCTAATTTGACATCGAATGCAGGTCAATGGCCGATCCGATTGGTTACCTCAATGGGGCTTCGACTCACCCACTGTGCACCGGTCATGGAGATGTCTCCGTCTGCGCATGCGGAGTTCCAGGCACTGGATCCGGCGAAGCTGTTGAAGGTTTAAAATAAGAATACGTACAACACGCGAATGACCAAGCGTGAATCAAGAACGCCTACCAGGCGAAGGCAACCCCAGAGTAGATAGAGGTAGCTTGGAATAGCTCGGGGTATGAGCCAGCCATTACGTTGGTCATCATCGCCCCTATTAGAGGGGAAATGATCAGATCTGGCTAGATTATGATGCAAGAGGGATTCTCACCTGACGAAGTTCCCGTGACGTAAACGTGACTGGCGGAAACACCATACGTGGAAATGGCATAGGTGACCATGGATGCGATACCTGTTGAAAATTTTGGGTCAGATTGTATCTCTGATCTGTATCAGTTAGTTACAGTCCACCTTGAGAGTCTCCGCCGCCATTATGCGTCAAAGTCTGGCTGGAGGCAACGTCGAAGCAACTTCCCGAGCGAGGCGAGTTTGGGTAGACGACGATGTAGCCATAGGTATCGGCCAAGGTCGCGTACTGTGTGCTCTCAAAGTAGATCGTGGCCGATGCGGTACACTCGTGGATGGCGACGATGAGCGGGAGGGGATTGGCGAGCTTGGTGGGCTTGTAGACGTACATGCCGACGCCATTGGGGTTAGGACCGAAATTGGCTGTGACCTGTGTAAGCTGATTCGCAGCCCCGTAGACGCTCGGGACAGCTGCAACAGCGAGAAGAGCAGCGACGTATTTGACGATCGATTTGGGGAACATTTTGCTCGTGTACGGCGAAAGATTGGAAATAGGCTGCCGTGATGAATTGATTTGATGCATCGAACATGAACCCCTGTTATATACCGCGGACCTCGTTCACATGGAGCTGATCCTGCTGCTATTTTTAGTAACACAAACATGCGCGGAAAGAGGGAATGAGCTGCCGGGCTACGGAAGAAATTTGGGAGAAGGGAGTCGTGGGCTTTTGATGCACTTCGAAGGTCGATCACTCCATTAGTAGCGCTGCATGGAGCTGTAGGGCTCAAAGATAGGCACGACCTGGGCGGGGTGGTAGCGCCGGGACCGAGATGAAAAGTACGGCGAGTCGTCGATTGTATACGTCGTCTTGTAGCTTCTCAACAGAACATTGACCATAACGGGATCCGCGAAGCACATTCGCGATCCTGGATGTTCCGATGCCGGCTGGTCCTCTTGGGTTGTAAATGTTCAAGGGTGAGATTTTCCGTGCTTGGCACCACCGAACCTTGGGAAATGTCGGCGAAAATGCCGCTCACGATGACCGTAAGGCTCCGTGCCAGCTCCAAACGGCCAATTAAAATCCGAAAAATATATATGCCTGAGCTTATTTTGAATTTTATACCCGTCCGTCTAGCGGGTACTGGATATGAATGCCGGAGAGTTGTTGACACGCTCTCCCGAGATACACACTGTGACACCTCAGACACCCGGGTCCGTGACAGGACCAAGCCTCATGTCCTGATAACTGACCTCTTTCATGCCAGGTAGACCCTCCTTCTCAGCGACTCCTCTTCCGACCTTTTTGCGCTGCCGATTCGCCCCGAGAGCCTTGGAAGGGTCAAATGTCTCGACAGCCGCAGAAGTCTTGCTACGAGTGTTCTTCTTCGGACGTCCTTCCCGAAATGGACCTGCAGCGTATGAATTCAAACAACCCCAGCAGCTCCAAGAGCCAAATTTGACCTTCAGAGAGCAAGAAATGCAGGGATGTCGGTGAGTTCGGCACCGACACCTACGCGAGTAAGCCAAACCCCCGGCACGTGCATACTTTGTCTTATGGAGCTCCGTATCAAAGCCTCATCGTCGAGAGAAGGGAATAATAAATAAATAAATTTGGCGGGAGGTCTCCGGTCGACCTCAAAAGAACTCTCCATAACCGCCCAAGATGCTGTTGTTGAAACCGAGCTCCACCATCTTCTCATGATGCTTGGGACACGACGTCTCTCCTCCAGTTTGCATCACGACAATGCTCGCAGACACCCATCGCTGACCGTATCCCCACTCTTGATAGCCAAGGTCTTATACTCTTTCGACAGCTGCTCTGTGACATAATCGCCGAATCAAATCCCAGAATCTTGATCATAGAGACCCAATTCTCGCAAGGAGGGGGTGAGATCATCGCGCTCCTTAAGCGTCTTGAACAACTTCCTCACCATGTTCCCATGAGACCTATCATGTCCAGCAATCCAAGGCTTATCTAGCTTCGGACACACCTCAAGGATCGAAAAGATTGACTCACTCCTTGATGGGGAATCGAGCATTGAATACAATCTTCTTGCAGGTCAAGGGCCCTCCTAGGCCCTCCTTTCTGAAGCCAGACCCGGAATCTCCGCCTTGTCAGCTCCCCACGAATACATGGGTTTCATCAGGACCAGAATATGGATCATGATACTCCACATATGCTTGGCTACGTCCTCTCCCATCGCCACGTCCTCCGCAACTAGGACGAGACCCTCTCCCACCTCCTCGGGCGCGTTGGGATCCGCGGGACGAAGATGTAGTACGATCTGCAGGCAATAACAAAAGTAAGATATAGACATGAGTTGGTAAACATGCCTTCAACTAGTAAGAGGAGAGAAGAGGATTGAGAGATGAGATTGAGAAGATGTAAGCCTGAACTGGCTAGATCCCGACTTCGAACCAAACATAAGGCCACAATCTACTTGAAAACACGTTCGACCTCCACCCAACCAACCTTATTATGTCACAACCTTCCCTCACGCCAAGTTGTCGCATCCTGGTACTATCCTCGGATGCATCGCAATCCCTTAACCTCATAGAAAGTGAGATAAATCTGTAGGTATTAGACAAAGGGCCTCAATGGATGACTCATCATCATCTCTAATAACAAATGGCAGAGATCTTGGACCACGCGCAGTCAGAGCCCTCTGACCAATACCAAACCTTGGAGCCTCCAGAAGACGTTAACGACGGAGATGACAATCACATACAATGGATAATATCAAATAAATACTACACCGCCCCTGTACATTTCCTTGCTAAGCCACTTTCCCTTCCCCCGGCAAAGCCGCTATGGCCACCAGAAGAGGAGGATGAGAAGGTCCCTGCGATCATCTTTGTTTTCAGCGATGGGCAAGTATGTGTGTTTTTCCAAGACCAGTCTCACTCGCATAGGCCAATTGTTAATATGGATGGAAGGATTATAGGCAACGCTTCTTATCTATTAGGGAAGGGCTCGAGGCCCATGGCGCTGAAGTCACTATCGCCGTGCGCGCTCAACTTCCTGGAGAAGATGGGGATGGAGAAGAGATCGAGGACGCCGAAACCATCGCGGAATTCTTTTCCGATCATAGCTTTGAGTTCGTGGATGTCCCGTCCTCAGCTCCCTCCCTGAGCGAAGGTTCGGAGTCGGATGCCCTAGGTAAGACGTCCCGATCGTATCATTGACGGGATAAATTCATATCGGTTACCTTCTGAAGATATGCAAGGCATCCCTCGTATCGTTAGTGCCCTACACACGATAATGTGGCCGTCCCTTGTTCGGAAGCACACGAAAATCCGATCACATCGCCTTCCATCCCTATCGCTGAGTGACGATGATAAGGACCATACAGAACTCTCACCAGATCACGAAGCCTCCGCACTCCCTACGGAAGATTTCGACTGTTCGTTCGTGTCTTTCCTTGGCTCAGACGCGAGAAAGTCGCTCTTCGAGTCTGCCGATGGCGCGTTGCAAGATCGAGATCTGCAAGCCCTAGAAGCGTGGCTGGATGGTGATGACGACCAGATATGGAGGGGCTATCCTTCGCAGTTGCAGCCATCCTCTCATCCAAATCCCAAAGCTTCTTCGTCTGGCTTCGAGGATGATTTTACCGAGTTCGTCTCCGCCGCACCACATGCTCAACCTACTCCGGCCACACATGATCCATCGCCTCCTAATGCATCATCACTGGACCTGGACGCAGAAATCCTACCATCCCAATCTGAGATCGAGCTCACTGCTCGGCGGATCTTTGGTGGCGCCCATTCCTCATCCTCGAAGTCGGTCGATCCAGACGCTGCCGCAGACGAGGAAGAGCCGTTCGACTTCGATCTCGGCCAAGTTCTCGGCGCATTACAGTCCATGAAGGAAGAGGTGGCCGAGATAAAAGACCTAGACGCACGGAGGAAGGCAGCGGCGCGCATTGCGATGGGTTTTGCTGCTGGGCTGGGCCTCGCAGATGAGGACAATGAATGATGTCGATGTCGATGTCGTTGCTCAACTCGGCGTACATGCCTATGGCAGTTTCGTTCACGCATGCCCAAGAATTTTACTTAATCATAACGTTCGTTGTGATACGCATACTTTCTCTAAAGTGCATCATTCAATTGTGCGACCCAGAACAGCAGCCAACCGCTCACGGACACCCGCATGATCATGTCCGGGATCAAGATCAAGGGAACAGAATCTTCTTGTCACCTGCTCAGCCTCCTCTAGCTCCTTCTCTTCTAGCTCCGTCATTTTCTCGTCCAGAAGCGTTGTTAGCTCATGATTTAACAAGAGCTCACTGTCCGACATTCGCATGTCAACGATGTTCGATTGGAATGAGGAAGCATGGACGTACGTGACGTGAACTGCCCTGCGAACAACCCGTGGAGTAACCCCGTTCAGCAGTGCGCAATGCGCCGCCTGAGAGCTGAGCGACAAACCAGGAGCAACGCTATGGGCGCCATCGTGTTAACCACTCCACGACGTAGATCCAGATAGTACAACTCTCAGACCTGTATAAGAAGGTGAAGTGCTCCAAGGCTTTTCTGGTCGCTGTCTCCTCGTCATCACCACCAGCTTCAGAGTCGAAGACCTCTTCCGGGTTTGTTGGAAGGATAACTCGCATATGTACAAAGGAGATCGGCAGAGTCATGTCCAAGAGATTGTTGCTGAATATTTCGTGGAAGTGCGTCGTGGCGAGGACCTTTGGACAAGCTTTCCCTCGTGACAAAAGATGATGTATCGCACCGCAGAGAAAACCAGCGCCATCTAGGCAGGTCGTCAAAGTTAGCCCTGAAGTGAATTCTGGATGTGCGGGAAAAGATGGTCATGCCCGCACCTGAAGGAAGGGTCCCCTTGCCGAACTCGTCCAGGATGAGCAGGCTTCGTTCAGTGCAGTTACGCAGTGCGAGTGAGACCTGCGCCAAGTCGATCATGAAGGCCGATTGTGTCTGTCGAGGGGAGAGGCGAAGATAAATAGGCCGTAAGGATGATGAATGCGATAATCCTGACCTTGCCGACGGATTCATGGGTCTCAATGCGCGTAAAGACTGCAGGGCAAAGTATCAGCAGGGCATTCCGGGTCAACCGAAGGTTAATGGGCCAGCCCACTTCGGTCGACGATGCCAATCGTTGCGGCGTCGGCAGGAACGAAGCTAAGAAGGGAAGTCAGGGCATCGCACAGTGATAATGAAGATAAGGGCAGGTAAGACTAACCACCCAATCTATTGCTAAGAGTGTCAGCCTTACTAGAAACGCTTAAACTTTACCTTTAAGCCAAAGTCAGCTTACCTGTGCCATCAGCGGTATGAGGGCGTTCTGCTTGAGATAAACACTCTAGATGGTAGCTATAATTCAGATCCTCTGCAAAGGACGGTATCTCTTAACGTACCTTTCCACAAGCATTTGGGCCAGTGCATATCACAACACTACGCTTCTTTATCCTCTGACTGTTTTCTTCTTGAAACTCCTCCGTATCACTGCCAGCACTACAATACACTGCATTCGTCCCAAGACCGCCGAAGATATGAAGGTTATTTGGAACAAATGTATCTACGCAGAGTTCTTGTAAAGGGTGACTGATAGCTTCAGATGAGCAAATTGATAGCCACGACAGCGAAGAAAACTTTCATACCGGCCGTTGATGACTTCTAGAACGTTTTCAGTCGCCATCTGCGGTCTAACGAAGCCGTAGATTCGAGAAGCGGTAGTGAGAGATAGGAGACTGGAAGAAGAAGAAAAAGTATGTATTACAGAGGGTATGAGAGATATGAAAATAGAAGGAAACGGACCTATCAAGTTCAGAACAGGCATCGCATGAAGCTTTCATGGAGTCTCCATACTGCATTACTCGTTCTTGAAGTGCGTGGATAATCTCAATCTCCCTGAAACGACGGCCATGAGTTATATACCATATGTTCAGTAGTCGAAGAAGTCATTACCGATCTGCAAAGGCTGGTGTCAGCTAAGTATGTGGTACGACCAGCCTTTTCACCAGCTCACCTGTGATGATACTTCTAAGATCTCCTATGTGTACGTCGAGGTCTGAAATGACCCGGTCACAAATTAGGTTTAGTCTCGATGTTCAACATCTCGGGAAATCTTGGGGCGTAACGGACCCTGCATATCTTGATTCTTGAAGTAAACTTGTTGGCTATTTCGAAGTGTTACCCAGAAGATGTTTTTCGCCACATCCAATAATGCTTACTCCGTCGAAAACTAGACACCCGATCCCAAAGTCAGGTTTGTATGATATGCGCGTCGGCTCGTCATACCTGGAACTGCCAACCCTCCACTACTGGAACGTCCGCCTGATCAATCCAATCCTCCCGAATAGGAATAGTAATCAAGTAGCCTACGGATTTCCAGCAGTATAAGCTGGAGGGAAATGAATAGCAATGCATAACACAGCATTCACCCAGCTGAGGTAGGTAAACGACGTCAAGTTGATTCGAGATATCTTCCGGAATGCTGTTGGCAACGCGGAGCGCGACCTTGGCCTATGGTATTTGTGAGCGCAGTTTAGTAGACCCCGTCTGTACCGTAGACCGTCTTGCTCTTACCAGGAAAGTCGACAGACCGTCATATACCTTTTTCTTCTCATCTAACTCTAGATCGATGCCATGCCGCACGCAGACTCGTCCTTCGTTCATTGAGGCTTCCCAATCAATCTTGAAGGAAGGGAGAAAACGTCAATATGAGGAACATTGGAACAACAGATTCAACTACCGTCTCGTTCACGACGGAGCCCATTTCGTTGAAGGTAGCGACCTTGAGCACCGAGACCAGCTAGGTGCATAGAGTCAGTTTACAAGGCCAGACTGCCATATACTTGACCAATGCTAACACCACCTTCTGAACGATATCAAGGTCATTCGCTGAGCAAAGCTCTCCAACCGCTTCTCGCAGCATGATGGTGTGGAACGTGAACTGAGTATGAACGGAAATTTTGTGAGCTTGTAATAACACAGAGTCGAAATGGACAAAGCGAATACCTTGACCAGCGACGTCCATTCTTTCAGGCCGCCTCTTCCGCCTCTCAATGTTGCCAGAGCTCTGGGTATATTTTTGATACCCTTTAGATGGGTCTGCATAGCGTCTACAGCGGCTTGATTGTCCGCAGAGAGAAAGCAAGATAACGCGTCATGCCGAGAAGTGATGACCTCCAGGTCCAGGGATGGACGAAGAAGCCATTGTTTCAGGAGAGCTCGGCCAAGCCTCGTTCGGGTGTGATCGAGAATTCCTACGTCATATCAACCGTAGTCGTCAACATTGTGCGCTCCCCACATACAGATATGGAGTTTCGGGGCTAGTATGACGTACCAAAAAGCGATAGTCCCTCTTTAGTTCGATCAGAATGCATAGATGCATGGCTCTCGCTCGCGAAGACTTGAAGGGAGCTGTGCTTTGTGGAATTAATATATTTTAAGTTAGCTTCGAGCTTCGAGCTTACTAGAGAGCATCAGAGTTGATCTGCATGACTTGATCACTACCAGTGGAGTGTTTACTGAATCAATATCCTCTTGACACCGTCGTTGTGAGAAGGTCCACGTACAGCGCAACCATTTCGATACCCCGCACGTCAAGACCACCGACATCGTGCTTTTCTAGATCAGTGGCCGCCTCCAATCGGACCAGGTGTTCTAGTAGCGCACCTACCGCCGACAGCTGGGCATCGGGAAAATAAGGATTTTTAAAGGGCCCAGGAGCTTCAACAACGGGGCAAAATAGACTGACGCAGAGGGGAGCATTAAAGGCACCAAAGTTATGTGCACGAATCGAGGCTTTCCACAACTTGAGCGCTGGATCGCCACCTTGTGCTTCTTGTCGCTTTCTCATGAAGTCGTATGCATTATGTACGGGGACCGCACCTGTGTGGATGCTCGCCGTCTCGAGGTAGTCTGGGTCGGCTTGCAAATCGAAATGGTTAAGAATGCGGAGCGACAGCAAACGATCTTTGCCCCTCTCGGATACAAACTCGCGGTGTGGTCGTACAGAGAAACGTGCAGAGGATTCATCCCCTATTTCAGGCTGTCAGATACAGAAACGCATTGTTTGAGGAAGAAAAGTGCCAACCATATATCTGACACCGTCTGATTAGCCTCTCATCGGCGCGGGAACTCGTGAGAAGAACGTCTGGCTTGGCCTGTTCAAACACTTTGAAAGCGCGTAGATATTGATCAGCAAATATAAATTGCCACCCTAGCCGCCAACGCTAGACACTTACACATCTTGGTTACGTCAAAGTGAACGCTGTCTTGTGTGTCCTCCAATAAGTATAGAATTCCTGTCTCAGGCTCGAAATACGCGGCCCCAACTCGACCCCTATATGAGACAAAGGTATAAGTGGGATATCACCTGAATAATAAAGCAGGCTCCATACTGATGGCAAGTGATGGCCATGGAAGTCTTCAACGAAGAATTTGTCAGGTGCGTAAAAGCGTCAAAGACTAGTAACTAACCTCGTTCAGCTCATCCTCATCTTTTTCATCCTCATCTGGAGAGTCGAAATTATCTTCAGAGCTACTCGATGACGCGTCGCTTCCGTCATCGAGGCTGGCGATAGGAGCCGCATCGTCTCCCTCTTTCCAATGCACTTTACCCGATTGTTTCACTTTCGGACGCGTCACAGATGATTTTGGATCGTTCTTATCGGAGACTTTGGATCGTTTGGTGCTGGCAGTAGAGGTGGTCTTTGTGACATCGCGCTTCCTCTTGCCTCCATTTGCAGTGGAGGTGGAGGTTGATGCACGAGCCATGTAAAGAGAGAAGGAAACCGAGGGCTATGTGGAAGGACAAAGTCGGGTGACGAAACGACTGGGCTATGTAGGGCAGGATTATGAACCCCGAACAGGCGTTGAGTTGATGGTTTGGGATCTGGGGGTGGCTGTAGACCCTGAATTCGCTATTTTGTGTTTGCGCCGGTGGCACGCTGACCCAGACGGTATGAACGAGATGGAGATGTGCGCGACTACAACGAGTCGACTGATGCAATTGGATTAGATTACTGAAGAGAAGGCTTCAGTTCACTGCAATATATCTTTGAATACTAATCATTATCTCAAACCTCTATGTATACATCCCATTCCCTTTCGTCGGACCCAATCCCACAACTCAGAATCAGTCACGAACACATCAAGATAGAAGCAGCGGTATCTCTGGAGAGGGATGCTCAGAATCAGTAGATGATGCACATTCGGGGCTTCCTGAAGCATCTGACTTACTCGCCCGGATAGAACCATAGCGCCACCGCCTACAGCATGAGATAGACGTTTCGCCATTTCATGAGCCTCATACTCACATATATTTATAGCCAACACGCACAATAATTATGTAGAGGCCTGGGAAATTGAAAGCCAATGAGTTTACTTTTTCCTATTCAAAGAAAAGTCGAGGTTGACACGTACAAATGAGAACGACACCCTTCAGCCAATCGCTGTGTCCGGCCGCGATGACCACTTTAACGATGAGCACTGACGAGGAATCCAAGGACGTCAGGAACGTAAGAAGCGGTAAGGTGGATGAATAATCGACGCACCAGCGTAGACGAGACACGCGGCCTCGAATGGATCAAACAACAGCGTCAGAGGCTACGATCAGGAAAGGATTGGTTTTTAGACCCTGGCACGAAAGGTAAGATGAATTGAGGGGAACCTTATCTGTATACCATCCCAGAATAACCACAAACGGCAATACGAAGAGAGCTAGCTGAATACTACTCCCGATCGCATGACTGATACTGCGATCCAACTTATCCTCCACAGTATCCGCCACTCCTTGGAAGAGCTCCGTGACGTGCGCAGAGGCATTTCCGACCATGGGCAATAGCACCAAGCCGACCTGTGAGAAGAGGGAAAAGAACGCTCAAAGACTAAAATACAGGATAGAAAAGAGAGAGGGGGGGAGGGGGCTCACCCATTCCGCACTCAGCGCCGTAGTGGCGACCAGCCCGCTGATGCTATCCACCATGAACAGCGCCGAAACGGATACAGCAGCGGTAACCACGAAGATCAAGATCAAGGTTACCCAGACCGACATCTGCGGTATTTCCTCTCCTTCCTCCTGCACATGCACCACCGTCAGATTCTCCTCGTCCTCAGCGACGGCCTTCATCGCTTCCAACTCCGACGCGTTATATCTGGGCGACTCGGGTGACTTGGGAGCCATGTGAGAAGTCGGTGTCGACGTGTGTGAAAGAGGTGACACGGGTGATATGGGTGAGAGGTGGATATCCTCTCCCTGCTCACGAGATTGGGCAGCCAGTTGTCCCGCTCCTTCCTCCCTCTCTTCCCCCTCGTCCGGCGCGACCCCGGGTAGCTCCTCCGGTTCCTCTGTGACGACGATCGCATAGACGCCAGGCGTCTCGGCACCACCGGTCTTCCTCTGCGGCATGTGATCGTGTAGATGATCCGGAAGGTGAGGAGTGTGTAATATGAAGATCTTTCGGTTATGGTTGGAGTCGTGGTTGGAGTTTGGGAAGCGGAGCGTTGGTCGGGCAGTCTCCGCGAGTTTGCTCCGCTCGTCGAAGAGATACGAGTGCGTCCTTAGTTGATAGGCGAGGCCACAAGTGTATCTGGTAAAAGGGGGGGAGGAGGAAATTGTAAAATTGAGCTCTATTTCTTCGTTCCTCCAGTGAGGATCGTCCCCCAGCAATTTTGTGGCAATAACTTGAGAGTGAAATTTCTATTTTTCCTTACATGAACTCAAGGATGACCGCTATGCCGTGCGACATGTCTAGGATCTGCTGACCAATCGCGTCATTACTGGCCGCGGAATCTTCAGTATAGGTGTCGGGTAAGGAGAAGTAATACGACGCTAAAATGGGACAAAGAGCGGGAGTGAGCAACGTCAATCGCATATCCACGAAGCGAAAAGACACTCAATAACGTAGAGACATCATCATCGATGAGAAATTGTTTTCTCCTCACTAAAAAAAAAACTCACTAGGAATGATGAGAGCCATGATGCATAGATTTAGGAGACCGCTATGGACTTGTGCGGCGGCGATTTTGAAGCCCTGTTTGGAGTATTTGATTCCACCAGCGAAGACTTAAAAAAAG
>WSTV01000061.1:27589-40102 GCA_019632285.1 Tulasnella sp. 332
CTTGGCCGCCGCTGGTGCTATTTTTGGCAACCGGTTGGCCTCTGATATCAAGGCATTCGCTCCAGATCTGTCGCCTGAGACCGTTTCCGCAGTTCGGCAATCAGTCCTCGCCATCTCTGCCCTCGATGCAGGCACCAGACAGAACGTCATCAAGGCATACTCCAATGCATTAGGTATTTGACGACCTAAAAGCCATTCTGAATATTCAAAAAAAAAAAAATCTGCTGGGAAATTGACCTCCCTTCTATCTGTCACCAACAGGATGCGTTTTCGCCATCGGTATCCCATGCATGGTTCTTGGATCCGCATCCGGTCTTTTGATCAGAAACCTCGACCTTAGGAAGATGAAGCGCACCGCACCGGCGAGGAAAGATCTCGCATAGCATATCTGTGGCGACGTTGTTGCTGCTTTTGGGGAGACGAGGGGATATTCATTTCTGATAGTGTGGTATCCCGCTGGTCCTCATGCTTATCAGACGCCTTCGCTTACTCGACTTTACTATCATCCAAGCTATCATATCTTCAATGTTCTTCAACAGTTTCTCGATGGGCTAGGTAAAAAATACAGTTGAAAAAGAGGCCTTGAGCGGGCTTGATGTTGAAGTAATCCGCCACTCCCTGCCAGTCTCAATTCTTGGTCCTGCTCCTGTCTAGTCCTAAAGTCGGTCCTAGGTCGACAATATTATCCTTCTCGCAGGCCTTAGATCCTTCGAACATATGCCCAGTGTCCTGAACGAGAACGACCCATCGCACTTCATTCTCCTGTAGCTCTGACGCCTTCTCGGTGTGCCAACTGATCTTACTTATGGCTGTTGGTTGGTTTTTTTTGGTTGGTTGGTGAGTACTCTTACACTCTAGCGCCTTAGAAAAGATATCAAGTTGTATGCGTAGTGTCTTGGCGTACGGACTACACTATCCCGGTATAGAAGGGCATCATGCGACCAAGCGCATCTTCGCAGCCTCGCTAAAACAGGCTGAGTTCTAACTCGTCACATTTCACATATAGAATGTCAAGGTCGCTATTCAAAGGGAGTTACCACACCACAATGAACCCATGAAAGGCCCCTCAATCGACGTTCATTGGTCTATGTCTTCACATGGACAGGTCCGTAGAGCTTGCACCAAGGAGGCCTTTGGTTGACTTATGTCGTTCTGCCCGACATTTAGGTGGGGTGATAGGCTTGGCTGCCGCTGGTCCCATTTTTTGCAACCAGCTAGCACCCAATATCAAGGTATTCGCTCCTAAAATATCGTATGGTCCCACATGCTCACCCAGAGGGACGAATACGTTCTTGCCCTCAGCGAATTTATTTGCATGGCCCGGAGAACATCGTTCAGATGACCTTCATCAAAGCGACACCTGGGACGATAACGGGCGAGGGGGAGCCCCTGAGCCAAAGATTAGATTAGGATAGTCAAACGTGGCGGGCATCGAGCGGAGCAAAAGGCTGTTGACGAAATGTAGACTAAGGTAAAGTGGCGGGACATCACAGGTTTGGAAGAAATCCATTCTCTCCACCAGCCGAAGAGTTGCTTTTATAAGCTTGGCTGAACAAGTAGCGCTGGTCACCTGACCAAAGCGGGGATAATAATTATTTGTTGATCGGATTCAATTGGAGGCTTGGATCTAGAGCCCCTTTGGTGCAATATCATACAGGGAACCCCGATCTTTGTACCATGCTTTCAATTCCAGTGAACACTGACCAAGATGCGACTCTTTTCTATGTCGAGGATTCACGGTTATAGATGAGTGTCTATAACACATAGCGATTAGGGCATACGTATTAAGCTACCCTCTCACTCTAGCGGCTATTCTGCGTTTTTGGGGCTGGAGGCGTTGGCGGCATATGCATCTTGGGTTAAACCCTATTTTGACCCTGAACGAAATAGGTAACGTGATCATGCCGTTTGCCATGTAGGCAAACAAATCCTATCCATATGTCACCGTCGTCGACAAGAATGCTGGATAGTAGAACGGCTGCCTCAATAATCCTATACCAACGTCGTCGTGTGTCTGGCCTAGTAAGTTGCTTTCCCAATGCAGACCTCCCTTGTCACATTGCGTCAGTAATGAGACCATGAGACATCACAAACCCTTCAGGGCCATCGGTACAAATGGACCTTGATCTCCTCAGGTTCATAGTACCAAGGCGCCAGGTCCCACTAGCTGTGTGGGTCAGTTCCCAGCAAATGGCTTCCCCCAACGGGTGCGATTGTTAATCGGAGTGAAAATATCGTCCGAAGAAGGAAATTTGTATAGCAAGGCCTCGGCAGCGGATGGCACATGCGCAGGGCCGTATCAAAATCCAGGCACGAAGGCGTCCCAATCTATTTCTTCCAATCAATCAAGGGCGCCAGAGAAAGGGACAAGGTGCTCGAAGTAGCGCCAAGGGCTTGTTTATTAGGCAACATCAAAACAAACGCCATGTGTCACGAAAAGTATACCGCCCTGCCCGGTGGCTTTCGTATTCATGTGTGCAAAAAGTCGCCGTTACCACCCTACAGCTAGTCAAGCCTTCAAATACTCAGCTTTCTCATCTTTCGAGTCTCGTCGGATCCCCCCCCCCTTCCTGCGCCGCGCCGTTCGTTTCACGATGTCAGGACAACATGCGATCAATGTAGGTTTTCCTTGAGCCATGTTGCGGACGTGACCTCTTACATCATATCATGCTTCATCCAGCTTTCAGCATCGGTCACAGAAACTTGGTGTGGCGACGAAAAGAGTTGCCAGACGCATGACACAGCTTTTGAAAGCGATTCTCAACAGCTGTCATGCAAACAAGGAGGTGATTATGGCTCGAAGACGGAAGCTCAATATCGAGAAGCATCTACCGCGTCGCACACGGACAGTATGCCCCCAGATCAATATGTAATGGGGATTCAATTCTGGTTGCTGTTATCGGGGATGCTCCTATCGTAAGCCACCCGCGCTTATACGGCTGATTCCATCCAATTAACGTAGTCTGATGGACATCTGGTCTGGTCCGTTCATAGCCTCTTCCTCGTCGGCCTTGATCAGACAATAGGTACGTTGGGCACAAGATATAGAGGCATGTTATCTGATTTACGCATTGTTTTGTCCTGCAGTGGCCACGGCAATCCCCAAATTAGTTTCGGATTTCGGCGCGCTGGAGCAAGTTCCTTGGGTCGCGTCGGCTTACCTTCTCCCTCAGCCTGGAATGATGCTCACTTATGGTTAGCCTTCGATTCCGTCCGTTAATCTTCCCTGCCACGGATATATAATGCTTTTCGTGTTAACCATAGGCCAGCTGTTGACCGTAGCTTGCATTAAATGGGTGTTCTTCACGGCAGTGTGCCTTTTCGAAATCGGGAGTGTGATTTGCGGAGGTGAATTACAAACATGCGTCCCCTCTTCCCAATGCGTTGTTTGTCTGACGACCTATTATCGTCATTTACAGTCGCACCAAGCATGAATGTCCTCATTCTTGGTCGGGCAATCTCTGGAGTTGGAGCTGCTGGAATATCTATAACATTTTTGGTCTTGATCGCGAGGATCACTCGCATCCAGCACCGTGCTTTCATGCTCAGCTTGATGGCAGGAGTACTCCTCGTCTCAACGGTCATTGGCCCTTTGCTCGGTGGCGTGCTTACAGATCGCGTATCCTGGCGATGGGTTTTCTATATTAAGTATTCAATCCTTTCTTTCCTTCATTGCTCCAACCCCACTCCGGGAAGGTCATGACAACTTACATATGTATTTTCACTTAGCCTTCCTTTCGGTGCCGTCTCACTCGCCTCGATCCTCTTCTTTGTCAAACCCCAGCATTCTCTACACCTCGACGATGGCATCCCGACGTGGAAACGGATCGCGGGATTGGACTGGGTAGGGTCGGTCCTATTACTTGGTGCGGCGACATCTATCTTGCTTCCGTTACAATGGGGAGGTGTCACGAAGGCCTGGAATGACAAGTCGGTTATAGCTTGCTTCTGCGTAGTACGTGTTTACGTCCTGCTTCAGGCCGCATTGCCTTTTGTCTCACTCTTGTGCACTAGTTTGTCGTCTTGGTCCCAGTCCTCATTGTATGGGAGTGGTCCCGAGGTGAAAAGGCCGTCTTACCGCTAGCTCTGTTTCGTAGCAGGACGCAGATTGGATGTTGCTTAGAAGGGGTTAGTGATAAAAACGATTTGTGATAAGGTAATGAAAAGTAAAACCGACTGATTATGTCTTCGTGGACGTATAGTTCTTCCTACAGGTCGCATTCTCACTTTGCACATACTACCTCCCGCTGTACTACCAAAGTGTCGAAGGACACACTGCGACACGGAGCGGGATTGACATACTGTCTTACATGGTAGGTGTAGGCATCCTACCCTTGATATTTGTACATTTGCAAATGAGCACCTCTCCAATCCGTATAGGTTGTTGTTGTCGTCTCCTCGCTTGTCATCGGGGCAACAATCGGTAAAGTGAGTACCCAGCAACCAATGTAATTTATCTGGCTGGCCGAGGTGCTTCAAACAACGAGCGGGCAGGGAAAATTGACACTTTCGACTTTTTCTTCTTTTCCCTTCACAGTTCGGCCGCGCCTTATTCTTCTTGCTCGGGCCACCTTTGGTCTCCGCTGCGGGGTTCGGCCTGGCCATTTGGACCATGATGTCCAACCGGAACGCAAAGGATATGCTCGGCTTTCAAGTCCTCGTCGGGTTTGGGATCGGAAGCTCCATACAGGTACGTGTGCGGTGTCGGATGTCCTGAACGATGGAAGGGATCACTGATCCGCCTCCGAATGGTTCGCGCAGAATGTCATCGTCGCCATTCAAGCAGAGTACCACGACGAACCGCAGAAGATCCCACAATCGACGTCTCTTGTCAATTTTTCAAAGTGGTCAGGTATGTTCTGGGGTTTGAAGAGAGCATCAAGGCTTCAAAATGCATGTTAATCATACAAATGTGTATATGCTAGGCGGAGTGATAGGCCTGGCTGCCGGTGGCGCCATCTTCGGCAACCGGCTAGCCGCTGATATCAAGATGTACGCACCAGATCTGTCGCCCGCGACGGCTAGAGCAGTACGACAGTCGGTCTTCGTCATCCAAACGCTCGGTGCGCAAGATAAGGAGAATGTCATCAATGCTTACTCCAACGCATTGGGTATGATACTTCCTCTGGTTATGTACATACGCATTCCCTAATACTGGCAACTTGCCAATTTATCCACGACAGGATGCGTCTTCGCCATCGGTATCCCATGTATGATCCTCGCTTCAATCTCTGGCCTGTTGATCAGAAATCATGACTTGAGGAAGCTGCAACACGCCGCGCCGGCAACGGAAAAGTCGGAGTTGGTATGATGCGTGGTTATGGACTGACTGGATATTTATGGACATTTTTATTATTACGACTATGTAGGGTCATGATTCATGAATGCAAGATGATCAGCGACGCAGTCTCGAATCCAGTCTTGTTAGGTACCAAACTGTCAAGCAGCTCCCTCGCCAGAGCACGAAGAGTGTATCCAGCTGGAAGACAAACAGGTGGGTCTCAGTCGGCTCGACTATTCCTGGCTCATTAGCCTTGGCCAAGACCCCCCCGTTAGTGTGCCGTCCGGCAAGCACGCTCAGGGCACGCGACCAGTTCACTCACACGCCCCACTTCGTCCGACAAGATTTCAATTCTGACTGAAATCTCATCACCACACGCGTAATTGAGCTTCCCAGCAGATCTCCCATCAAACAAAACACTCAGAAACGCCTAAAAACCAACCCTCGTTGGATACAATCCTAGCTTCATCAGATACATTCGACAGAAGCTTTAACTCGAAACACCTGGAATGTCTGAAGTTGCTGTCACCACCCCCGCAGTGGTCGTTCCCGCAGCGGCGTCCGAGGCAGCTCCGACGACTCTAGCGGTAGCCGCTCCCCCATCTGAGACTGTCTCGAAGGCGGACGCCGCGCCCGCATCGACGAAAGCGAACAAGCCGGCCACCAAAGAACCTGGGCCCACCGCTGCATCTCTCCTCGCACCCAAACGGTACATCCCCGGAGCTCCTCCACCTGAACCCCCAAAAGCGAAAGCGCCTAAACAGAAAAATAAGAAGAAGGAGAAAAAGGAAGAAGCTCCTGTGCTCGACATCCCCGACGCGCATAGTGCCGCTCTGATCGAGAGCGCGCCTGCTCAGAGTGATATCGATTCTGGCAAGGTTGCAGAGGAATTAATCGCTGGCGAGGATGAGATTGATGCGATGCTGAAGGAGGACGAGGAAAAGGAAGAGGAGAAGAAGGGCCCTTCGCCTGCAGTCTTGGCCGTAGAGAAGAAAGTCAAGAACTTGCAGGAGAGAATAGTGAGTTTTAATACTTTCTTGCTCATTAACAACTCAGCGAAGCATCTAACGGATTGCTCAATCCCAGTCAAGGGCAAAGAAGTACTCCGAGACGCCTGAAAAGGAGCTCAACGAGGATCAAAAGATCTTGAAGGCCAATCTCCCCACATTGGAAGCTACTCTCAAGGAGATGCAAGAAGTTATTACCGCCATTCAAGTGATTACATTGTTTAGCATGTGATATCTTGTTATTGGTTAACTTCAATTTCCCTTAGAACTTCGAAACGAAGCATGAGGCCATCCATCAAGCCGAAAAGAAGAAGCGGAAACAGGACGAACTGGCAAGGCAGCGCCAGGCGATCCGGGAACTGCTCAACGCACATGAAGTTCGTTTCAGTCCTTCCAGTTTTGTTTGAAGGCTTTCTAGCCTAATGCTGATAGCTTTGATTATGGTGTTTCACTTTAGAGTAAAACCATCGTCAAAGTCCATACCGTCCTCTCATTCATATCCCTCTCCTCTTCCCTCACAAACCCTTCGTCGTCAAGACCGTTCGTGTCTGCGATGGATGAGCTCGATCGGGCAGCGATCGCAAAGGCCGCTAGTGTGTTGTTGAGTGAAGAGGTGGCCGATAAGACGCATGTCATCAACGGTTTGGTGAACGAAAAGTCTGTTGGAGAGGTGGAGGGCGTACACTGTGAGGACTCAGACGAATTATGTATTCTGAAACCCAACTAATCGGGGAGACTCTTTACAGTCAAGCGTCTACGTGAGCTCGCTGTGAGCTTCGCTCGGCCCCTCTCACCAGAACCCACAGGCATCGCTCCTGCCCAGACGAACGGCGCATCCACCGCCAACCTTGCCGCAAGTGGGATGACCTTCACCACTGACTCCGAACTCGAGCAACCTCGAGCTTTACAATTCGGCGCCCTTGACGAGGTCTCCGGTTTGGGCACGAACCAAATCCGAGAGAACGGTGTTTCTACGCAGATCCTCTCGATGGAGAACAGCATCGAGATAGTCGAGGGCAACTCCATCCCTTCCGCTCATACCGTCCAGCAGGAGTGGGTCGAGGTTGAAAAGGACGAGGGTCATGCTGAGAAAGGCCAAGCTGAGGTGAGCTGCGTCCTTACGAATCGATCCCGGAATTTCAGACTGCTGAAATACAACCTTCGCTTATAGGCTACGTTTGAGACAGGTGCGATCGATTGGGCCGCAGATGACGAAGGCGAACTCCCATCCATCGATAGCCTGAACGCCAAGTTCGGGACGTCTGGTGACGCCACCCCCATCGACACTCCTGGCGTCAGCTCAACGCCCACCATGCAAGGCCTTCCTCCGAATGCGTGGACTTCGACGCCTGACACGGACGAAACGACTGCTGCTGCAATCGCTGCCCTAGAGTCCAACGCACCTCCTGCTATTCCCCGTGCACCGGAGGATGATGGATGGACTTCAGCGCACAGTCCTCGCGGTGCGTCAGGCCATAGGGGACACCGAGGTGGGTTCCATCACAGAGGCAGTGGCGGCGGGACGTTCGAAGGCTTCCGAGGTGATCGCGGTGGAAGCGGGTTTAGGGGACGTGGTAGGGGCGGTGGCGAATTCCGTGGAGGACCCAGGGGCGGCGATGGAGAGTTCCGTGGACACAGAGGTGGCGATGGTGAGTTCCGCGGAGGACGCGGGGGTGGCGATAGTGAGTTCCGTGGCGGACATAGAGGCGGAAGCTTCGGCAGTGGGTGGCAACGGCCGGCGGGCAACGGTGCAGCAGAAGGTAGTGCTGAGGGGGAAGAAGGTACAAGGCCTGAGGGAGGCAGAGGTGGACGTGGTGGTGGTCATGGCTTTGAGAGGGGACGTGGACGTGGCGATTGGAGGGGTGATGGCGAGAGGCGTGGAAGAGGTGGGAAGACTCTCAACTCAACATGTACATTGCATGATACTGATGCGTTCGTGTCTCTTCAGGCTTCCGAGCTCGTCCTGGACCTGGCCCGCCGCCTCCAGCTTCAGTATCGCCCGCGCCATCACCAGCTCCAGCGCCATAGGCGACAATCTTCCTTTCAATCAAGGCACAAGCAACGCCGCCTATATTTCCCTCATGTAACCCACTACCTATAGCCGCCCCTTTCCTGATGCAACTTCCCCATCCTGGTCAAAAACTGGTAAAGCAAGTTCTTGGAATCGATTTATTACCCTTGTACCGTATCTTGGACACCCAAATCTTCTTGTTGTACTTAACCCGGGCCTGGAGTTGCTTATGTACAAACGACCTGTGTCGTTTCATGAGTGACTCATCGGATAATGTGCGCAGAAGCTGAGGTGATGGAATAATAGCCTTATATCGGCATAAATTGCCGATCAATGCACATTCTTTGACTGGAGACAAGGTCCCCCTCATATGAAGATGAAGTCTGAACATCATTTCTTGCCTCTATCCTTCCTAAAGATGCCCAAGGCTTATTCACGATGGAAGGTCACCTTGTAGCAGATCAAGAGAGGAACGATCGTGGATTATTACCCCCTACTGCGCTTAGAACTGTACAAGCTGAGCAATAACAGCAAGAAACGCCAGACTAGGAATGTCACAGCCAGCGTCTACCCGCCGGCCACTTCATTCCTCTTGCCTCGCTTCTCAAACGTACTTGACCGTGACTGTCTCGCCGCTGACCGAAACGGAAGTAAGGACCTTGTTGCTCTGCTGGATGTCAATGATGGTGGCAGATGCAGGGCTGATGGTCGTGCCAGAGGGACTCGTAGCATAGGCGTTGGTGAACTCGACGGTGCCAAAGTTGGCGAGGGGGACGAAAGAGCTGCCTTCTTCCAAGTCCTGGACGATCCACTCAGCATTCTCCTCACAGAGCGCGTAGGTGGAGGTCAAAGACTTGGCGACCGTCTTCCCAGTCGTGTTGTTAGTAATCACGGCGGTGCCGGCCTTGGTGCTGGTCGCGGTCACGGTGGTCGTGATGCTGTCGCCAGTACTGATTGTGATGCCAGAGAAGTCGTAGGAGTAGTCGGGTACCACTCGTACCAAGCTAAATAATCGGGGAAGCGATCAGAAATAGATTCCATGACGTCTTCGTGAGGGTCTGAAGGAAACTTACCATCGTATGAGACTTTTCCGTTGGTGATCGTGAAGTCAACACCGGTCTGGAGAATGGCGTTGCCACAGGTATCACCGTCAATGCCGACCCAAGCGGACGCGGCGCCGGAGCTTCCGGAGGGAGTGGGGACAACGAAGGTACTGGTGACAGACTTGTGGCTACCCTATGAAACGCAAAGAGTTCGATCAGATGACGAACACAAGACCAATGCACCAATCACCGTTCACTCACGGCAGCAGATTCGTAGACGGCGCCAGCCCAGTTGGAGCTGTACTCGACGTTGCGGATCTCGGTCGAGTCGCTAACGGGGTGTGCGAGACGGTTGATGGGCCGTGATTGGCGACCCTCACGGCGGCGCTGAAGGCGATCTCCTAGCCTGGTGGAAGGGGCAGCCAACGCGGCAGAGGCGAGGAGAAGGTTTCCAAGGAGAGCGAGAGATGAAACCATCTTAGGAGATTTAGGAAGGGCGGTTGTTAGATGCTAGAGTTCTGGATGTGCTTTAGTCGATTCGAGGACGAGAGGATGAGTTCTGTGATGGGTTTTCCAGTGCGCCTTATATACCCATCTTCGTCGTAGTAGATTGCGCTGTGCGCGACGTCGGCGATCATGGCCGCCCCAAGGAAGCTCGCTGTCCGTAATACTCGACTTTCGCCTCCTTTTTCTAATGCATATAGAGCAAAATCGAATCAGCTAGCTGCTAATAACAGGTCTTATGATGGTGGATTTGCCCGACGCACGCGTGTCAAAAGTCGATGAACAGTGAGCGAGCTGCCGAGCCTTGCGCGTCGCGTGCTTCCGCCCGTATAAACCACATGACAGGAATGATCCCTGGGCGTTTAGGAAGTCACTCGAGACGCGTAATGGTATCCCTGGTAGATCTTCCCCACCGAGCTGCAGTAGCCGTCCATCTGTAAAAGACTGACGACATACTACGCTTCCCTTGCGAGCCAGTGTAAGATGCCAGAATATTGCGGAGACGAGAGGACCTTGACAGTTCCGTATGGCAATCTGGTCATCAAGAGCTCGCCAACCGCAACTTGCAGAAGCCAAGAACATCATTTGAGAGGCGGCCGGGGACAGCGCGGTCGGTCCGCACCTTGGAAGGCCCCCCGCTCACATGAGAGGGCGGTTCCGTCTCCGTTTCTACCCAAAGAGATTATGCAAAGCTTGGAGGCCAGTCTATTTGTGTTCTGCTGATTGGTGATGGGACATACTGAGGGGAAATACATCGTGGGAGTAGATGTTGGTTTAAATCAATTCACAGCGCTCATCGGTGATGAATGCATTGCTTCCTCCACAATTTTGCACCATGCCTTAGTACTTGGGGTTTGAAGGGCTGCCTATTTGCATGTAGGTGTTGCTATGTATTGCGATCAACCGGAATGCACTACAAACAATAGTCAAAACGTCATACCCTCTCCCTTCTCATCACCTTTTTTCTATTTAAACCGATTGGATCGATTCTTCATTAATCGTTCGGCGCTGCCGCACCATTCTATATCAGGGGCGAGCCTTAGCCTGCCAACCCAGTTGCAGCTCCGTTGCGTTCAAATGTTAACGGATGCCAACGTGAAAGTTTGTCCATTGGGCTTACTTGCAGTCGGTGTTGCCACATACGGTTGCGCCGTGTTAGTTGGAGAATCAACAGCCTCGCCGTTTAGTTGATCGGGTAGCGTTGGGTTTACCCCTGTCCACCCATAAGAAGACTGGTGTTATAATGGAGTTCTCTAGGGCTCCCAGCCATGACAGCGTCGCTCGTGATAAGGGTAAACGCACAATACGATGATCTAGCGGATGAAGAGACGAGGGGCTCGAGGAGAGGAACGGGCGCACGTCTGCCGGGAACTCGAAATAGTGAAGATATCATCATCACATCGCGAGTCTTCCACCTTTCTGGTTGTTGCTGGTTGAATGTTCTCCTGTTGGAGGTAACCGGTGTACAACCGCTGTGGCAGGTGGGCGGGCTAACCCGATATCGTAAATATCACGGTCGCCTTTACAAGGGATGTATAAATGCGTCCTATCAAAGGAGGCAAAGAAAGATTCCTTTGGGCGGTAGGACCAAAGGGGATGACAGATGGCGTACTCACGAACTTATACAGTACGCGGGCGCACTATAGCAGACCAAGCTTGAGCCGCCCACGGCGTTACATGTCACGAGCTGGTCCATGCAGCACCATCTTTAAACAGGTAGGACTTCGCTGCCATGACGACAGATTGCACGATTATGGGGCTGTAACCGGGTGCACGGGCCTCAAATGCTAGGGAGTTAAAATCTAAAACGGCGAGATAATTGGGAGATTATAAGGTTGTCTGGGGTGACCAATAAAACGTATCTGTTCAGCATGAGTGCCCAAATAGACTGGTGTTTGCCTGGGATCATGGCCACGGAAGATCTGCTCGATTTGCTATTGAAAATAGCTGATGGACGCTCAACGCGATCGTTATTGCATCCATATCTGGCCAAACCAACACTGCGAAGCGATCATGTAAGATAAAGACTCACCTTTAGCCAATATGCGGGGAAAGTCTCCAACAGGCCTATTGCATCGGTCAGATCATCACTACCGCCGACTTGGCATCTTGAGTTCCACGAGAGAAGCTAGTTCCGATGGGGTTGATCGATGAGCGGCACCAAAGAGGACATGATGGGTGAGCTTCTCCGGCCTAAGTGGAGAGACGTAGTGAAGACGGGCCGTTACCGACCTCATTCCGATGTTCGGGTTGAGTGGAGTGGTCTCATGACCATAGTGACCCTACAATGGCTATTTTCTGTCACGAGACTACAGGATAAGGAAAGGGCAGCTACTGGGAAGAGCAAGAGCATTGTGGCCTTGAAACAAGCCGATCAAAGGGGCTACAGTGTGGTCCAAAGCCGAACGTATGGGCTCCGGTGGCTACCTCTGTTCAACCACAGGCGGCGGGTGATGCCGAACTGTCCACAGTCTGATGAGGAGAAATGACCGGGAGAGCTCCCGGAGGGCATGTGTCATTTCAAGTTCGACCCTCACATGGTTTACGTAGTGTGGACTGTCACTCGGGTCGAAATAATTCAGGATAGCACGAACGCCGAGCGTCGCCCCACAGACCCCCGAGTTCTCCAGGATGCGAATTATAGTTTTAAATTTCTCAGGATCACCG
>WSTV01000061.1:46142-60312 GCA_019632285.1 Tulasnella sp. 332
GACTTGAGGCATTTACACTGTGTTGACGGGAGTGGATTGGTTCGAGAAGCTTCCACTAGGCTGGAACCGTAGTCAATCCTTCTCCTCCGAAGGGGTGCTCGCGACGCTTCTCCTTTCGTTCCTGTAGACACGATGAACCTCGTTGGCGGGAATTGTAATGCTTACAGGGCGGGTGGAATCCGCAAAGAAGAGAACCTGCATCGATGCGCCCAGTAAAGCTCCAAAGATGTTGGTCAGCGCCGCAAGGGCAGAGTATCTCATCGGAAACACTTCTCGACCCCAAATGATCCCAGCAACAAACCGTCCCCCAAGGTCACGTGCGGTGTTGAGGACGAGGGAAGCCGGTGCGAAGGCCCAAATGATACTGAAGAATATGTAGAAACGATAAGCTTTGATCCAGGGCAAATAGGAGGGCAAAGACGGCGTGTACTCACACTGCATAGGCCATACCAATCAGTACAGGGGCAGTGTAGGTACAGATGAAAGGGTTTGAGAGATCCAAAATCGTGAACACGATCAAGGCCAGTAATGCGGTAGCAAAGATTTCTGAGAGCAAGGCGTAGCCGAGGCTATGTCCAGGCTCCAAAAGTAATGCAAATACGCCTGCTGGACCACCAGGAGTAAAGATTGTCGCTGCAGCTACAGGCCCGGCCGCGTGGAATTCTAATGTGATTGTGTCGAATTCTTGCTTGTAAGCTCCGTAAACGACAAGCGCAGCCAGGAAGGCACCAATTATTTGGCTGATAATGTATTGCTGACGTATGAACGGTGGTTTATCAGTACCACAAAAGGGGCCTGGGGGAGGAACCAAAGCTCACAGGGACCTTTCTCCAAGGGAATCCTTTGAAGATGGCGAATGCGATCGTGTAGGCTGGGTTCAGGTGCGAACCTGACGTAGGGCCTAACAAGAGATCTATTGGTCAGTATATTTCCAGAATACCGAGATAATTACATGCCCGCTATCATTATGCTAAGCGCGATTCCGATACCGTATGCCCACCCGATGGTAAACAGAGACCCAAATCCGGAGGCTTTGGCTTCTGAGGTCGTATAGAACGCAGCACAGGCACCCAACCCCTATGAGCGTCGCGGAAGTCAGTATGAAGCAACAGAGGGCGAAGCTGAAGAAGTGGATTTGTGGGACGTACGCAGTAGACATAAAGGAACATGCCCATAGCCTCAGCGAAACATTCCATCAACCATTTGGGTCGGTGAACTTCCTGTCAAAAAAAATAAATTGTAGTAGCAGTTAATGGGTGTTTGAATTTTGTGCTTACCCATGCAAGCAGCCATCTTGGGGGGCGAGCAATCGGTGGTGGAGCGCGGGTCTCGTGATCAGCCGTAACGTTGGCCATGCCAATTTCCATGTCCCCCGGGTTGCGCTCGGCTCTTTGATGTGCCATGCTAGTGAGACTAGGGGATTGAAATCGAAAGAAGATGTCGTAAGGAGATATGAAAGAGGGCAATCTGAAGTCCCGGGTCGGCCAAGGCGCATTTTGAGGCCAAACCAATGAACCAGTGATAGCCTAGCCCGACTATAGATCCAACAGGCTAGTTTCAAACGCAATAATCCGCTTGCATGAGTATCCTGCAATTTTCTGGCATGACGTTCATTGTCATCCAATGGCTTGGCGGATTGACTTCTGGTCATTATTGTGGAGCGGAGTTATCGGAGGACTAACAGCTCAAGCTTCATTCCACCCCTTACCACCAGCCTGCTACTGATCCTAATCTCCATATCGTCTTCTTCTCCATATGGTGGGTTAAGATAGCACCGTGGCCAGTTATCCTTGCATCAACTGACCTGCCTCATCTATAGAGATCAGCCTAATTTGAAATTATCTGGTGACTTGTCTTCGTGGAAGGCCATGCTACTACATGAAGTTGAAAGAGCGCAGCAAGGCGCATTACAGTCGTTAGTGCGAGACCTTCATTCAAGAGGTGATGATATAGGCGACAGGGCTGGTGATGCTGTTACGAGCAGGTGGGCGGCCTCCTTTCCGCTTCCGCATACGTCTCTAACGCAAAGCTCAGGCCGCTATCAAAGACACAATCAGAAATGAGAAACATCACTAGTGATACTCTCGCGCTGACGCTCGAAGGACATGGGCAAGGATCAGACCCGATGGTCGCCTCGATCTATCAGCTCCCCAATGAACTCTTGGTGAAGATATTCCGACACGCAACTGGAATCGAGACAGGAAACACCTCTACAGACCACTATCAACAGTTACATATTCTGTCCCAGGTCTGTAAAGCCTGGACAGGTATTGCACGAAGCCCTGAGCTGTGGACAGTGCTCAACTCCCGAGATCCTAGGTGGGAGCGGGCCCTGTCTCGCTCTCTTGGGTGCCCTCTCATCATCACCATGCGCTCCATCGGAGAAGTTGACCCTCACTTCTGGCCCGCCATGACAGACAACCTACATCGTTGGCGGGTTGCTGACCTTGTACTTCGCCGCGATCTCGCCGTACTGGTAGAGAAGGACAGTGCGCCAATGCTCGAGATCCTATCACTCGTGAACATACCTCAGGCTGGAGCTCAAACGTTGAACCGCGTAATCGAAGACCTCTTCCAAGGCAACGTTCCGAGGCTTCGGTCTTTGACGCTAGACCGCATTGGACTGCGTAACTGGGGATCCAAAGCCTTGACGGGTCTACGTCTGCTTCACTTACACCGTATCAGCGAAGAGGCTTCCCCATCGGTGGACCAAGTCCTGCGGGTGTTGCGCGCGTGCCCGGACATAGAGGATCTTTTGATACATGCCACTCCAGTCCTTCACGGATTCGGTCCAGCTCCAAAACACAAGCCTATCCACCTTCCCCGACTCCAATCTTTGACTCTCGACATCATACCAATCAAGGCCATCGAACTTCTACTCAATCCAATCAAATCTTCCCGCGTCAATCAACTACGCTTTCAGATCGCTCGGCTTCCGATGCCGGATATGGCTAGGCTCTTCATAGGCGTACTCACAGAATTCGTCACTCCCTCTTTCACAACAGCCGTAAATGCTGGTTGTCGCATCGAGCTATCCATCGACATCCCTTGGGAGATTGTTATAGCGCCAAAGAGCTCCTATTCGGCATCCAACTTCCGCCTCACGCTCCCTATTGCACTCAAGGATCTCAGTTGGCTTTCATCCCTCTTAAAAATGTTCGGTGGCGGATTACCGGTCAGTATCTTTTACAGCCATCCTTATCCCGCCATTGCACAGATCCCCTTCATCGATCTGTCGTCAATGCCAGCCGTCGACTGCATCGAGTTTGGGCCACTCCCTCAAGGTCTGGATCGTATCGTACAGGAACTCTCACAGCCGGTAGCACTATCGAACGACAGCGGTGCCCGTGTGTGGGTATTCCCAGGGCTGAAAAACGTACGCTTACGTGAAGCTATTGCTTACGACCCCAGGATGTTGTTGGGGATGGTACAGGCTCGTACGATAGCTTCAGCTGCGACGGGTGAAGAAGATCAGTCCGTGGCGCACCCACAACCGGTGATGTTGGAGGGCCTTACGATCCCAAAAGCTGATTTATCGATGGATGCGGAGACTTGGAGAGAGATCGAAAAGATTCTTGGGGATGGAGCCTCATGGGAAGCGTCTAACCTGAGTTGGAATGCGGAAGACCGGACGTAGGATTGGATTACATACAAGAGGTGTGAAAAGAAAGAACAGCGAAGCCCAATGTACATAAAAGCATTGGTTCTACCTTTATGACTCGTATAGAAATTATATGTTGATGTCGGCAGTCTACCTGGGACAATTATGTATTTAATTATATACTATGCGATTAGGTCTCTATTAATCGAGAAGTATGTTCGGTGCTTCGCATTCTAAGGCGGGGACGCCTTAATTCTGTTCTGGACGTCTGCGCCGTACTCTGACTGTAAAGTGATGTGTCTGCCCTTCCCCAGACATTGAGCAGTTTTATCGAAGCTCTTCCCCTTTGTGTTTGCGTCCCATGCAGGTGTCTATCAGAGCAATCGGTTTCAGCTGATCCCAGGTTTACAAATATCACAACCGTAGTGTCAGATCGTATGACACCGCACCACCTAAAAGTAGACGTGTTTCGCTAGACTACGGAGCTTTTCATGATGCTCGGCGGGGTGGCTAAAGGAAAACGCGAATGGGACATCTCAGTATCAACCCCATGAGCAAGACGAGGGAAGCGGGCTACATGGTTTTGGGGCCATTTAGTGGCTAGTTCGGGAGCGATCCTCGGGATTGGGGGGAAGGACTATCGTCGAAGGAAGTGAAGGGCCTTTGGCTCCGGAATTATCTTATGTAGATATATGCTCCAGAGGACGCCCATCCCTTCGGCTTAAACGTGAGCGTTCAAGAGGTTCTCCGTGCGTTCGCTCTCGTCTCTCCGGAGGACAAATAAAGGTGCACACTCTACAGAATCCGTAACCTGCATAATATCAACTTTGCTGCTGAAACTCACCATAGGAAAGTGGAGAGAAAGTGACCGGTGAGCCCAGGGTAGAAGATCTATAGAGAATAATGTTGTCTTTTCTTTACATTCTTTTCGTCACCATGTTTTCCTCCAGCTTCCAGCGCGACAAAGTCGATGTCCAAATCACATCATTCCGCTCTAGAACCTCACCAATAACGTCACGATTGCCCACTTGGCCAGTAGCGCAATTTGTTTCCCACCGTTGAGATCTGGGGCCGTGGCTGTTACGGATACACCAGCCTTGGTTTACGCAACGTTTGTCACCGCGACGTTCAAGAGTACCCGACTGGCCCTGACGAATGTAGGGGATTCTGCTTGGACCAGGTGCTCAAAGCCTGGGAATTCAAGAAACGAGTCAAGTGAGCGTACCAGCGAGCTAGCAAAAGGGTAGCTTGTGGAATGCTGAAGGATTTTCAAGTGCACTCGTTGTTCAGAGGAGATAGACGTCCCCACTGAAGCCCCCTCTGTCTGTGTTGAAAGTGATACTGGAGTTGACGGGGCGCCAATCTAGCTCGCTCGCTAACACCCTGAATCGGGTCAGCAAAGCAGTCATTCGTGGCTGATCAAATATAGAGTTAAACAAAGTAAGACGCACCTTGGACGTTGAGCATGCTCCCAGTCAACCTCATAGTATTTGGGAGCCGGTGCATACTTGCCTTCATACTGCTCCCCAGAAAGACGAAGGCCCTTGTGAAGGGGCCGCGATTCGACAGAGGTCGACCAAAGTCCCAGCCGTAGTTCGCGTTCGTGAGTAACCGTTTCCGACATCATTAGACTAAAAACGTGGTAACAAAGGTTCATGGGGAGCAGCACAAATTCAAACGTACAATGCATTGAAGCCATGAGCTCCTGTATCATCATATATGGCTAAGTCTTCCCAGTTGTTGGCGAAGAGCGAGGTGTTATGCTTTTGTGCCAGCGTCCATATAAGATTGATCCGCTTCATGCCTTTCATTCGTTCGTTCAATTTAGATGTGGTACAACGTGTCACGCCCCGCCACCAGCTTTCAAGGAACATACATCGAGTTACCTACCAGATTGCGTATCCTCAACGCAGTTGCACCAGCATTGACATTGATACCGGCAAAATCGTACGAGACGGAAAAATACGTCCCGTTCAATATATGCTTCGATGGCCAAAAAGTGGTAGTTCCAGCTTTATAGATCTGTTTGGGGTACTGGGGGAGGGACAATAACCTGCTGGGCCACCTCCTAGAATTAGGGTGCTGTAGGCGTACAGGTGGGTATCTTCAGACTGCGATGATGCTTGGGGTGCTGAGGGAGGGGCGGGTGCAGTGATGGGGAAGGGATGCAAAATTAGTCCGCCAAAGTGAAGCATAGAGCGTCCGTGAACACGGGTTAGGAGGTGCAAGAGAAAGTTGGATGCTTCAGAAAGTTGGATGCTTTAGAATAAGGCGGGCAGGTATTTGGAGGATTAAGAATTTCCAAGCTACATCATCGACATCATCTTCTTGGGTAGTAGAGAGGAATATATGGTCAGACGGCAAGTCAGATACAAACGTGAGCTTATCGAAGGATATCCGACAAGTTTCGCGGAGACCTAGGACTCGCCGTGTGCCGTCTACTCGTCGGCGGTCATCCGTACAGTTAGCGCGCTCTGAAGATAGCCTAATGTTCCGCCCCTAAGGTACGAGCGGATGCGGACGAGGCGAGGAGCGGAGAATGCACGAGAAACAAGTCCATGAGAATGAGACGGGGGCTGGTGCATAGACTCAGGAATGTGTGACCAGACTATAGATGCCAACTATGACATAGCAAAGCGAGAGTAAGTTGGGTAAGAAAGGTGCGAGGCAGAGTCGCAAATGGAGATTGTACAGGTTGTGCTGGTCAAATGTTGAGTATTGCGATTAGAACAAACGGTCCGCCGGACCGCTTCCAAGGTGGATGTGTGCGGCCCGGGGGCCCGTCTCTACCGTTCTTCCCCATACGATGTGTTACAATGTCCCCCTTCCTCGCACTGCCATCAAGCCTTTCTCTGTCCTTGAACGGTCTACAACAACAATACATCAACTCAGGTCAGCACAGAACCAAGTACTTTCGATACTGTTCGTTGCTCTTTGCCGCATAACCATTGTCTTCTCTCCTTCACGTCAAAATTTGAAGGGCACCATGGGATCCGTACAATCCGACAGCGACCTGTCGAGTCGTAGAAAAGGTGGTGATTGCCAATGTCATTCACGTTGTCCAGCTGGGCGGAGGGCCCTACGGTTCTAGCCTCCTTTCACAACTCTTTTACCGTAGAAAGGCGCGAAGGCGAAAAATCCGCCACATCACCTTGAAGAAAATAGAGTTAAAGGGCGAGAGCAGCTCCATGCATGTTACGTCTCATCCTCACCCCTCATCCCTCATCCCTCGGTCATTATTCATTATCACAGGTCTTAAGTTCCCAGCGCCGGGCATGTACATTTTGGCCTCAAACACTAAGTGACATTATTACTGTTCATGGTAGGCCTTATATTTATTGATCTGTATGACAAAGCACTCACGAGCTTCAAGTTTTAGTCCATATCGCGCGGGCGGACCACACGTTGAGCAACCCTGCCGCAGTAAACACAAACAACCGATGACGACTATCAAAGAAATGGTAATCAAGCTGTTATATCTTTGAACTTTGGGGCTCTTTTTCACGGGCGGTCCATGCATATCTCAGCGATGCTCTTTTCGATGGTCTTGTCATCCCAAAAATTGCACGGAAACATACCTCGTTCGCGGCAGCGTCGAAACACAGTCCGCCATCCCATGTTATCTGAGATATGGTCTCTTGGCAACATCTGCGACAAGAGGTGCCGGTCCAACGGTGAAAGTTCAAAAAAAAAAGGGGGGGGGGTGAGTCGAGACTGCCGCTTTGGTTTTCGGCGTAAACCTACAGCGACTCACGTGAATGATGGCCCCCTTTGGCGTTTTCAGAGCTCAAGCCCGCAAATATCACATGGCCATATTGACCGGCGAGTTCAGGGTAACACAGAGGAATTGGTACACTGAGAAGCTTCGTGGAAGCACAGATCCGAACTCCGATGAGCAGCAACTAATGAACTTTCTTTATCCTTCTCGTGATAGCCTGGAACACAAGTCGGCAATCTGGAACTAATAAACCCGCCTTCACTTTTGAACCGGTTTCCCGAGCGTGCTTGTCAGTCACCCCGGCAACTAGCCTCCATCAAGAGCTGTTCTCATTTGGGTTGTATCGCTAATCTTCTCTTCGTCGATTTCCACGCTTATTCTCGTCTTATCCGAGGCGGGATGATGATAGGTAGGCGATGTGGCCTCATCATCAAAACCAGAACAAACTCACCCGATATCGTCAAGGCTAACTCTTTCCTGCGCATCGTGCTTCTGTCCACAAGTCTGACTTAGGATATCCCTGCGACTGAAGGATTGTTGAAGGGATCCAGGTGCTGTCATCTTCAGCGCCTTTAGAACCTTCACATCATCGGCCCTTGCCGGACTCCAACCCCTAGGGCGGTCTTCACTCAACTCGACGCATTCATGCTTCATGCATCCTCTTGGGTTCGATGGGACTTTAGGTTGTTCTCGCTTCTCCTCTGCTTTACGGCTGACTCCTTCTTCCAAGTCTTCCTGTCTAATCTGCGGCCGCCGGTTGGTCGGAGCTCAACCGAACCAAATATCCGAGATCTTGCGACTAAGTGACGGACCGATTCGATATAGGCTTTGCTTTCAATCACATGTCCACCATGTTGAGCCTGTCGATGGTGGACTGACGGGGAGAGCATGATTCGCACTCACCACTTTTTTTTTACTGTCGCGGGTGGAACCTCGCCGTACATGTGCAGGTTACACTCCTACACTGCTGAAAAAATGAACTGGCAGATTTTGGCTGAGAAATTGGCCATGAGGAAGCCTAGGGTATGTCCTTAATCTTCCACCAAATATAGTGACGGCATAAAACTCTTACTCCATTTAGACAACAACTCCGACCAGCACTTGTGTCTCCACCTTGGCACATCACCCACTTCACGTGCTACAGATCCCCTCACCTTGCAGGGCTCCTTCACCCGAAATCTTCCGCATGTGCGCATCCCTTGGGCACGTTGTGTTGACTTCGATACCAGACCACTCCTTCTGGTATCACCTGGATGATAGGATCGAGTGGGTGAGATAGAATGTGCTTCTCACTTCTAGCCTTCATTTCCGTTTGTGTCGGTGGGCAGTGCTGGCTGGTTAGTGATTGTCACAGGAACCAGCCCTTGCTGAAAAGATCTCAATATTCCGTCCTCTGATCAAGCAGATATGGGGACGAGCGATGGTTCCCAGAGTGGTTGACAGATAATCCCGCTCTCTCTCCCGCCCCTTGTGTTATTTCTGGGTTTTTGGGTTCGGTGGTGTCGTTCTCCGCTGGGGCATGCGACTTTTGGTCCAGGCGATTGACAACCCCAAAAGTCGCCACTCCCCTCGAAAGTTCCACCCGTCCTTCGGCTCGCTTGGCCCCGCTTGGCCCATGGCTCCACAAAACATGCATCCTTTCTGCAGTTGGAGTCGACAATCTGTTGCCTACACATACAGGCTCTCGCGACGGGGCGTCGAGTGAAAACTGCCGGGAATTTTCCATCTCACATTATCGGCGACGCCGGCGCCTCGCGCTCCGATTACGGGAAACTTTTGATACGAAGGCGATCGACCGAATTGGATTTATGGGTCTGACTTCTCACTGGCTTTTATCCGAGAGTTTCTGACTATCGATCTCTCGCGTTCAGGGCCGTTTCTGGTTCACAGCTTTGCCTGCATGCGCGAATGCGGTATCTTGGACTTTGTCGGTCGTATTAAATCTGATGAGAGCCTCGTGATAGAGCATTCTTTTGGTATGGTTTGGACTTCTTCTTCGCCACCAACTGGTGGTGGTGACGCGGGTGATGCGACAATTAAGCGCAAGGCGTTCTTCGTTCTCCGTTTTTTTTTCTTCTTTGGTTCTTTTTTTTTTTTTTTTTTCTTCTTCTTCTTTGCGACTAACAGATCCGCGGCCTACTATGGCTCCCCCCATGCTATTGCGCCAGCTGGAGGTGGACGTACTGACCACAGAATTCACTCCGTTGTTACGCACGACTACTTCCGCTTGGGGGTCGGGGGCTCTAGTTTCTAAAAGATGCCCTTGAGGCTTGCTTTGACCTATCCCTCCGATGCCCGATACTCTCGGACTGGCTCTCCTTTGCTCTGATTCCAACAGTATGGGTAAGCCGTTTGCACTCATGTTGAGAATATATCACGTTCAAATAAAGATAGCTCACTCCGTTGCCTCGAATCTGTACAGTATAATAAGCGGACTTAGCTCTTGTGCGGCGCGGGTATCCGAAGCTGGACCGGTTTCAGACACGGATCAAGGAGATGCCCTTACTAAGCTGCGCCCAAACACGGAGATGCAAATAAGATTATGTGGTATTCATGGCAAAGTACCTTTTTGGTCTATGCCACATTTGGCTGTAAGAGTTAGTGATAATGGGTCGAAACGCTGTGGCAATATTACCGCCGGCCGCGTGTTCCCGAGGTTATTCCGTGCGAAACAGCATCCCGCGTCGTCCCGTTTCTCCTTGTCGAAGCTCGTAGCTTTGAATTTGCCTCGTGGGTCTTGGAAAATGACCCTTCAAGCCTCCTTACTCGGTTGCCGATTCATGGTTCTTTCTACTACAAGAGCCTGGTGACTTGTGCTAAGAAACCATCCATACTACCCCCACATCCCCCTTTGATCTCTATCATCCTCCCCGCTCCTAACTCAAGATATAATGAAGCCTGCTACGAGTGGCGCCATCAACACTAAGATTGCGCCGGCACCAAATGGTTTGCAGAACACCGCCAGACCTATTCCGGTACAACCTCGCAGAATTCTACCCCTGGGAAATCCACCAATACAACAGGCAATCATGGCTAGTAGCAGTTCAACGTCGTCGTCAGTCATGTCCAACGGAAGGCAGGTTTTGAGAGTGAACAGTCAGTCCTCTTGGCACAATACCCTGAGGTTAATATTTGCTAATCGGTCATTTGACTAGGGGCTTGCAATTCATGTCGAAAGTAAGCGTGTGGCTGATCTGCTGGGCCGGCTCTTGAGTCGGGACTGACGGCGTGCTGCACTGATTAGACAAAAGATGCGATGTGAAGGTAACGATCATGAACGTGGCTGTGATCTCTTCTATCTTCCACGCTGATCACCTCAGGGGTGTTTCAGGGCCTGAAAACCCTCCTTGCGCTCGTTGTCGAGCACAGGGGCAACAATGTGTCTTTGAAAAGATCCAAAAGAATGATTCATCCGACCACAACTCTCAGTACGCACTTTCTCCGCCTGTCATTCATCCCCCGGACTGACCCGATTTATTCCCCGAAGGCGTATTTCCGACCTCGAGAGCAAATGGTCCGCTATTCAAGGTACTCTAGGCGACGTCTTACAGGAACTGCGTGATGTAAAGACGCGACTGGGCATGGCAGAAGGCTCCGGTCAGCAACATGCTATCTCCAACGATTCTCCAATGGGTAGCTCTTCACAGGGCCAACCCTCCACACCATTTTCACCTGCTGGAGCGTTCACTGCCTCTCCGCACTCCCAGAGTGGGAACGGCCCCTTCCCCGTGCGCCCACAATCCGCATTCAGTGACGCTCGCTCGCCCCTGCCTATGAGTGGCCACCAAGCTTCCAATGGCATTGGAAGGACGGATTCGTCGTCAATTTATCCACAATTTCCCCCTCCAACATCCGCATCGGCGTCTACATCCAGGCCGCCCACATCTTGGCAAGTGTCACAGCGTCCTGAACGCGCCATGTCATTTAATGCCAATGTCACTAGCCCGAGTGCGAGGAGACGAGTTTTAACGTCTGACATCTACTCCGCCGACAACTCCGGGGATGAGGAGGATCTCCCGAACGCTGCACTAGCTGCGCCAATATCAGTTGTCAACGGTACGTACCACAATTCTCCCCGAGCGCTGTATCCAAACTACCGTCTGATTGTACGACTCGACTATCTAGATATCGCAACCGCTCAGCCACAGTCTTCCGGTGAGGAGGGTGGCTCGGAATCCTACTCCGATGGAAACGGCAGGCATCGCTCTACATCTCCTCCGATATCGGGCGGTCCCTCTGAAAGCCGCAAAAGACGCCGTCAGTCCTCTACAACAAGCAGATCGAGGATAAGACTTAAGACCTCAGAAAGGGATACTAGACATGGCGATGGTAGCGATAGGTCACCTTGGAGAGCCGTCGCAAGAATTGCTGAGGAAGACAGTAGTGTCGCCTCGCCCAGCTCTAGTATGACAAGGCCAAAGCGACGAAAGACAATAGACGTCGTCGAGAAGGCACTTATTTCTGAAGCTCACGCTCAGCAGCTATATGGAAAGTGCGTTGAAACACGGTCTATCCCTCTCGATTTCTTCGCAGACTGACACTTAACCTAAACTTCCAGCTACTTCTCTGGTTGTCATCGCCTATTGGTTGGTCATCATGAACTCATCACGATAGTTAGCCTGCAAGACTTACTAAGGGAATTGAACATGTAGGCAGTCTTTGACCCGAATATTGATACATACGCATCAATCAAGGAGCGTTCACCCTTCCTCTTTTGTGCCCTCCTCATGGTCGGAGCAAAAGTGCAAGATGGGGCGGTCGTCTCACCGGTCCAAGCTATGCTTCTGCATGAGGCTACTGAGCAAGCCAAGGACCATGTCTTCGAGTCTAACAGATGCGTCGAAGACGTGCAGGCGCTCCTCCTCCTCGCGGGATGGAGTCATTCGATGGGAGGGGTGGGATGGTTAACGGCCGGTCATGCGATCAGGTCCGCTATCCACTTTCTTCAACAATCCCAATGCTGACTGCGACTATCATTATTGATTTCAGGGTTGCTGTGGAGTTGGGCCTGCACAAAGCCCTCTCTCGCCTTCAGCGGTCGTTACAAGCCCACGAGCTGACGAATCCAGAAACACACCGCCCCCTGATTACCGCTGCCCGAACTTGGCTGGCGTTGTATGTTTTCGAGGTTCGCTTCGTACTCTCACACAATCACCAGTACTGCATTTCTAATCTGGGATCATGGCAGTATCAAATATCCTTTGGAACTGGGCGCCCTGCCATGATGCAAGGGGATGCCGCAATCACCGACGCCAAGGACATACTCTTGAGCCATCCCTTGAGCATCGCGACCGACGCTCGACTGGTGTCTACTTGTGATCTACTCACCCGCCAGAGTAAGCCTTTCCCTATCAACTCTTCTATGCAACCAGCCTGATATCGCTTCGTTTATCAGGCGCAATTCATGAGCGCTTGCAGAAGTCTCAAGTCCAGTCCGACGACAGGTGGATTTTCCAGACCTTACAGGAGGCGACGGCTGACATTGACGCGTGGCTCGAAGAATGGGATATTTATATGAGTACGTGATGCGCCTTCACTCTGTTTCGTGTAGACTTTGCTAACTCTCCACCTGCAGGCACCTCTCAACCGAGCGCCGGCTTCTTCCGTTCCTCTGCTGCCATCCAACGGGGGTATGCTCACCTATTCCACAACTGCATTGCACTACGGGGCTTGAAGACCGTTGAGGATGCGAGAGCCTTATCTCCGCAGATGAGGGCAATCGCCTTACAAGCAATCCAGTCTGCAAAGGAATGTGTCAGCATCTGTCTGAACAATCAGGAGTACCGCAATGGCTTGAGATATGCTGGTAAGTTATTCTTTATCGAAGTACTCCAAGGACTTCAATACTTACATCTTGTTTGTATGTTCTTCATAGTGGCCTACACGCATACCTGTGCCGCATTTGCCGGCGCTTTCCTCTTGCGGTTCGCTAGGCTGTTTCGACAAGACCTGGACTTAATGGAGACCACGTCTTTCGTGGACGCTTTAGCGGATGTCCTGAGCGAAGGTACGTTAATCATAGTTATCAGCAGACGAGAACGAGGTCGACTATTAACGTCATTTGACATACGTTAGTGCCGGCCGTTAGCCTAGGAGTGTGGCTCCGGAAGCTGCTGGACCACACGCGGGAGAAAGCAATGAAAGAGCCTACCCCTAGTCCCGATCCAGCTACTTTTGGGTTTACAGTTGATCACGTTGCTCTGCAGCAGACTGGTTCAACCTCGTTAATGGCTGGATCAGCGGTGCCCTTACCATCTCCACCGACACAACTGCCGAACTCGAATCCGTTCATGCCTGTCGGAGCATCGAGCACGAACACATCCGCACCGCCGCCTCACTATTTCCAAACCAATACCTATGGCCACCATGAATCCGTAGGGATGCACAATAACGGCTCAATGGTCGGGATGGGCCACCAAAGCCAGGGAAATGGCGGGGTGACAGGGAATGGATCTATGATGGATGGGTCGTATCACGGTGGTGGAGAAGCAGGGATTAATAATATACACGGCTTTCTGGGCGACTTAGGAGATGGAAACGATTGGCCACCATGGTTGACGACTTCGGTACGTAGAAAATATCATTAATTATGACGCCCCTCTCCCGCGACGTTGACACATGACTTCCCTTGTTGCCGAACAGATGGTTGGCGACCTGGACTACTCAGGACAGACGCCGGGTCCGACCAACATGCCTTTCGCTTGGAATCCCCAGATTTAATCAAGCATACTATCTATCCTACCTCTGTCGCACTAGGAGGTTTCGTTGACAAAACTATATCGGCTGTTAATACCATGAGCACACCCAGCACACAATCGCATCGCCCCCTTCCGCGGAACGCTCCCCGAGTA
>WSTV01000061.1:64213-94756 GCA_019632285.1 Tulasnella sp. 332
ATAAAGCTTCCGATAGTGTAAGGGAGTGATATTAGAGTTGTCAATGCCGATTGTGTAGCGGAACGTCTTTATTAAGAGCTCAGTGGGAAGCTGATGTATCAGTGCGGTCATAAGGTATGATTCCTGCTCGTTTGTCCCAGAATTCCATCTGAGCGAGTTACTGATTATATAGAGGTTTGTATTTCCTTTTATCTTTGATTGAGACCTAAGAGTGCATATGAGTGACGTAGATGGAGTGGGAAAAAAAAGTTTACTTGCGCTTTAAAACACTGACTGCCTCATTGACATTATCTGAGGACGTATTCCTTGGCGGGACTTCTTACATCTGCGAGGACAGAAAGAAGAGAAAGAAGAGTCGCACAATTCTGCGGGTGGGTGAATAATGATTGCATCCACAAATACAGATATGCCTCATTACCTACTGCGAGCGGTTTGGTATGCTCATCGTGTACCAGTACGGATACATAAATAGATTCTATTTTAGGGATATATACCGAGGCCACCGTACTGACACTACTGGCAGCCTTCACTTTCCCTTGTCCGGTTTCAATCCCACGACACCGTGTCGGCCACATTACGACCTAGGACTGGGAGGAATCATATGTAAGACTGAGGTTTTTACGTGTGGCAGATGCCTACACTCACTGAAGGTGGCAACCTAGAAACCGTTGCAGTGGGCGGGGTTTCTGGTCTCGACAACGTCCCTCCTTCCGGTTAGAGACCTATAGTCTCTGGGACCTCTCCAAGGTGAGGGGCGCGGTTCCAAATCGCTCCTTCGCCAAGGGTGGCCTTGGTTTCCTCCCATGTCTCCTGGTCCATCAATTTATCCAACGCTGAGATCTCAAGGCGCTCTAGCAAGGTCGGTCGTCCACCCGCGACAACCTCTCCTCCACGCAGGCAGGTTGCTGCTTCCGTGCGGGCACGTGCCATACTGAGGAGCAACTCAGGATCGTAATCTACGCTGCTATGCACACGAAACTCCTTGAGTTCTGGGAAGCGCCATGCCACAACACCATCCAGGAGTGTTCCTCCCCGGGATAGCTCCTGTATGAGCTCATCAAGCCCTTGGTCCATTGCGTAAAGCTCGATGCCATTGACGAAAGCTATTGAAAAGAGATTGACGAATGGGGAAGGACTGTTGGTGGGGAAAGGGTTACTTTAGGATATGCTTCCAGGCAGTATGCCACCGGATTGTTTCAGGAAGGGTGGCAGCCAGCTCGCATCGCTGGTGTACGGTACTTCGAGGATAAAATCGGGCACGATTGAAGTTCTTGACTTCACGGTGACTGTGATAGTAGGGTAGATTGATAGTCGGATCCGAATACCGACTAGCACCGCGGCGGCGAGCGATGGGGTGGAGAAGGACGAGATGGCGGCTATCAAGGACGGATGTATCTCCCTGTTGCGGTGACCTTAATCTGGACGCATCGAGAGCATTTAATAGTGGCGAGTAGGAGCTTGACAGGACCTCGTGGCATGCCTAGGAGATTCAGCTTCTCGATTTGGGGAAGCTGGATAGTCCGCGGCTGAGTTGTGCTAGCGTCCGACTTAGCCGTTCGGATGTGCAGCAGTAGATCTTCTCTATCAGGACACTCAACCAAGACCTCCAAGATTTGATCTATCGAATGTGAAGCCTGTGTCGGCAGACGACGGAGGTGAAGGACACGGAGGCCAGAAAGAGCTTCCGACCCCCAGTTTCGAAGTCCAATGCGGTACATCTTTAACGATCGAAGCCTAGGAGCTTCACCATGGAAGAGGTCCTCGACTATACAACTAGACTTGAGTCGCAAGATGCATATTGGTATACGAAGAGAGAGGCGTTCAAGAAGAGGGGCACGACCATTCTCTATTGCGAGCAGCTCGGAGCGCTGCTGGAGAGACAGGCGTGCAGCCCGCCAACGATGCACATTATCGAAAGCAGCGAGGATGAACGGTCCACTGAGTCCACTGCGATAGCGCAACGTAATCGAAAGCGATGAGCTCAGAGAGAGCTAGGGCTCTTTCCCACCGATCGTCCTTTGAGTTGAGGACAGTCCACAGCTGCGGACTTCGAGCAACTTCGGCTCAGGCCTTGAATACCTGTGCCAGAATATGCAGAATCCGATGGTATTCGGAAGGGATGGGAGAGTCATCGATACCCGTTGTGTGGCGGAACGTTTTCATCAACAGTTCGGTGGGAAGCTGATGTATCGGCGCAGTTACATGGTGCGATCCCTGCTCTTGTGTCTCGAGCTTCCATCCTTCAAGGTCACTGGAGGAAAGAGGAGTTTCTCCTTGAACCTTCGACGGGGACCTAGAATATGTGGATGAGCGGCACATAGGGAGGTGAGAAAGAAACGGGCGCTCACCTGCGTTTTGTAGAATCTTCGATCCCTTTGTAGATATTGACACTATCCAACGGCACTCTCCTCACTAGGGGCTCCGATTCTTTGTCTCTGGCTTCATTCTCTCCCTGAGATGGGAGTGGCATGTAGTCTGCAACCACTACGGGTCTTTAGAAACGATGAAACGATAATTAGATAGATCTCTATAAATAAATACGGTCATTATTGGACAGGCTTCAGGATCTTAAGATCTACTCATTCAATGCTTATATCCGAGAGGCCGGGGGGAGACCACTGGACTCGCAGCTTGTGATCGTCGGCCTTGAGATAATCGGAGTTAAGTAGCTAAAGACCGATTAACGCCACAAGAGACCGAACACAAGATTCCATTCCGTTGGGGTGTTCAAGCCACGTTCGTTCTAGGATCTTTGAAGATGCACCGCAAAATTGCAAAATGGAGCCCACAGGTCTAGCATCAGGTAGGTATCACTATCTTAATATATATGGTATCTTGAACAGACACCAAAGTACACTTGCTATATCGTAGGTGCCGAGAACCGGAAGCGTATTGGGGTCAGTGCGACGAGACAAGAATCTAGGTCGCGGCGAGCTTATCCTTCCTATGCATGGCGTAAGCCTTCCCAACGACATCCCGCTCCTCATCCAGCTCATCATCCGACTCCTCCGCGATCTCAAACAACGTCATCGAATCACTTCCGTCCTCACGCTCTTTCATCAACAGACCCTCCTCAATCTCTTCCTCCTTTCGTCGTTGGTGGCTTTCCTTGGAGTTGATTGCCGCTCTTTGGTCAGCTTCTTTGGATTTGATCCAGGTGTAGTACATGGATCCACCAAGGATAGTGAGGATTGATGATGCACGGTTTCTGAATATAGGATGGAAGGCAAGGTTCAGTGGGCGAGTCGCCAGGAGAACGAAGGTGACAAGCGGGAATGGTCAGACGTGACGCACATGTTTAGTATGTCGTGGAAGATCCATACGCCGAGCAAGGTTTGAAGCACAGACCGACAGGCCGATGAGAACATGTGGGTGACGGGTGACGTGATCTTGATACTCAATAATCCTATTTGTTTCGCCAAGCTGTCAGCGCCATTCCTCACGGTTTTCGACGAGGAGTGCTTCTGGGTCGACGAACCTGCCACGCAAAGCAAAAATCCCACCGCACCCGTGATCAAAGACCCAGCGACAAAAGTCTGCCAATCCCAAGCCTCCGTCATCATCGCATCCCCTAGGGCACCTCCGACTGTGCCCAACGGCTCCACATAAGTTATGCTCGACCAAACGCTCGATGCCTCCCCGTCAAACAGTACGAACGGTAAGAGCATCAATGCTGCGCTCGCATTCGTCCAATACGCGAGCTGGATGGCGGAGTTGTCGACGTAAGGAAGGGAGCGCTTGATGAGCACGGCGTGGATGGCGGTCATTAGCGAAGACAATGCGCCCCATATGAGGCTCGTGATTGGTGCAGCAGTAGAAATAGTGGTAGCCCCAGATGCTGAAGTAGGCTTCGGCGCGATGCCGATGAAGAAGCCGAGAGTAACGACTGTTCCCGCGAAGAGGACGGGAATTGTCGGCGAAGCCCTCTTCTCGACAGATGAGACCAAAATAGTGAGGGGTAAAACAAGACCTCGGGCAATCTATAATGAAAACAGAAGCACAGAGTCAGCATATCCGGGTCGACAAGGAGAATCCTTGGCTCTTTCGGAGGGGTTTGGAAGCTCCAGGGTCCCACGCGTTAAATTAAGGGTGATAGTAAAAACGCACCTGAAAGAAAGACGCGTCGACGCCCCTCAAGCAGAGCGTGTTGAACGTCAGACCGATGACGTTGGTGAGTAGGATAGGTATGAGCTGTTTGAACTTTTCTATAGAGAGCATTTTGCGCGGGATCTCAATCCGAGGGGTGAGTAAGGTGGAGAGGTGTAGGCAGAAAATCGCGATGAGGAACTGGATGAGTAGCATGAGAAGAGGGAGGTTTGGAGAGGAGTTGAGGACAGCTTTGTTGCTGAATGAAAAAGTGGTTAGTTCAGCTTGTGGTGGAGATTGGGTAGTGAGGACTTGCACGAAGACCATCTGTATGATGATAGAGTCGTCGCGCCCGTCAGTCAAGATTCACTCCCTGCCTTTCAAATGGGGATTACGCACCACCAAAGCAGCCACCATATAAAAGCTCACTACAGAGGCCACCTGCAGCTTCGATGGTTGGCCTTCCGGTAGTGGTTGTGACATAGCTGATCGAATGGCGGACGACTTTGTGAAAAGACGATGGTTGCGAAACCGGGGGGAGTAAAGAGGAGGAGGGAGAGAATCACAATTTGTCCGGGGATCTTTGATAGCCAGCGCGACGACTTGATCTTTGTTTATACTTTGTACGTGGCGTTGACTGACGGGTTGGGGAAGCGAGGTTAAGGTTGGAAGAAGGGTCGTTCCCCGGTGCCTTTTGATATGCGACTAGTCGGGACTCTATCGCCGAAATAGGCGGAGTTGTTGCACGGCCTTTTGCTTCCGACGGCTTGCGTTCCGAAACCGCGTCGTGAGATATCAACCGAATTGCTCAGTCCACATACTAACCCTCTACCAAAAATCTCCTCAACGTGATCGACGATGGTGAGGGGTCATGATAAAGTCATGAACTCCGTTGATAACTCTCTTTCCTTCAGCCCCCAAAATCAAAGAAAGCCCCCAAGGAAGAAGTAGCCGTCTCTCTCGGTCCTCAAGTCCAGGAGGGAGAGCTCGTCTTCGGCGTCGCACACATCTTCGCCTCCTTCAATGATACCTTCATTCACGTCACTGATCTCTCGGGAAAAGAAACAATCTCTAGAGCAACTGGTGTGAAACATTCGTTTTGTTCTCAGAATAGCGGAGGGCCAGCTGACGATATCTCGTGATTCGTAGGTGGTATGAAGGTCAAGGCCGATCGTGACGAGTCCTCGCCATACGCTGCCATGTTGGCAGCTCAGGACGTCGCCGCTCGGTGCAAGGAGATTGGTGTCACCGCACTCCATATCAAACTTCGGGCGACTGGTGGTACCGGCACCAAGACCCCAGGCCCCGGTGCGCAGAGCGCCCTTCGCGCTCTCGCTCGTGCTGGAATGAAGATTGGGCGGATTGAAGACGTCACCCCCATCCCAACCGATTGCACCCGGAGAAAAGTGAGTGGCATTTCACGTTCACACTCGAAATGACGCGAGACTGACAATTTAAATCCGTTTCATCAGTGTGGTCGTCGTGGTCGTCGTCTCTGATCACCGTCTTTCAGATCCCTCCTGTATTTTGTATGCGTGGCGTTATTCGGGTTGCTATCAATCATGTCGCCGTGTCGACGCGCAGCAGGTTCGGTCCTGAACCTGTCCCGCGGTCCACAATATCCTAGACGCACTTCCTTGTTCAGGTCTTCCAGTTGCCAAATTTGGGGCCTCGTGTCCTACAAACCAAACCGATCCTCGGCATGATATACCGGCGGGACTTGCACTCTGCTCCTTGTTTGTTGTCTGCAAGATATCATTCCAATCTGCTTTGACAAACTACGGATAGAAACGGAGGTCTAAGCTGTTCAAAGGGGAAGAGAGCTACTGGCTTATACTAAAACATGAGAAGATAAGGTGAGAAGAGCAAGGCCTCATACGTCCTTGTGGCGTGTTAAAACAAAATGGAAAGGAGAACGAAGGGATGGCAAAGACGATCGTGCTTGAGGTTAATGCGGCGTTGTGATGCTTCACTCCTCGCTTTCCTCCCAGTTTCCTAACTTCTCCGTCAACCGTTGTATGCTCTCCCTAAGCTCTGTGATGTTCAGTCTCATCACGATCCGTCTCGAGCTCCTCGGCGTTAAGGGAGCATTTCAAACCAAGAAATACAGCGCTGATGCTAAGGCCAGTTCCGAAGCGCATTTTCAACGTATTAAGCGATAGGAGGGGAGGTGGTAGTAGGGTCTTATCCCCATAACGAGGAACGATGCAGAAGGGTTGCATTTTGAAGGAAGCAAAGGCGTGTAGATTGAGCGGGAGGGTGAGCCGAGTGAGCTCGCGACAGTGTTCCGTGATCGCGAGAAGGCTATCGCCAGTGAGATGGGTTGATTGGAGAGCATGATCTTCATAGAAGTTGTCGTCGTCGTAGCAGCAGCAACAGCAACAGCAGGGGAACTGCTCCTCTTCCATCATCTCGAGGCCCATGTCGAGAGAGAGAATTTCCAATCGAGGAAGCGAACGCGCGAGTACAGCGATGCCTTGATCGCCAATATGCGTCTTGACGGCGTAGCCTCCAAGGGTGAGTTTGCGAAGACCGAGAAGCCTGGCGAAAGCCTTGAGTGTCGCACCCCCGAGAGCTTCCATACTGAAATTGAGGTCGACTTCTTTCAGGTTTTCCTCAATAATTTACAAGGCATATGGGCGCGACGATCGCGTGAAAGGTCACGAAAAAGGGAGAGCACTGGAGAGGGGAGGCCGTCAGAAATCAGCAGATTTCGGCAAAAACGAATGAAACTGTCCGACAGGACTTTTGAAAAAAGATTATAAAGTGGCGAGAATAGCGTAGACCAAGCAAGTAAGGAACTAGGGAAATTTGAGTGCTGAATGATGAGGGAACGTGAGGCCGAACGCGGAAAACCAAATGTTGACGTTTCTGAAATTTCTACGAGTCAAGCGGCGCCTTAGCTTGCTCCGCAAGATTTGCGCCCTTCTCCTCATGCCTTTCAAGTTTTACAAGGCACAGGTGACTTCAGGAATAATGATATACATTATTAGCGACTCACGAAAGCTGAATATACATAGCAATCTTGGTGGCTGAGTCTCCGCGGGCAAGCTCAGGCACGGCTTAGCCCAGGGTAGCACCATGCCTTCTCCACGATTTATATAACCCGAGATTTCTAATAATTTAATACAGGCACACTCGGGGACAAATCACTGAACGAGATCCCAACCAACAGGGACAATACAGCTGTTATCATACATGATTTTGTTAGGGTTAGAGGAGGGCAAACCTAGGATTAGGCTTTGCATAAGAGCTTTACTCGGGTCTTGATGCTCTAGACTTGCTGTGTCAAGTGCCTTTATGAAGCCTCACTCTTCCTGAAGCTTGCATGAACTGATGTGACAGACAAGGTCAAATGTTTCAAAATTCGACTAAAACTCTTTCCAGAATCTTCGCGTCCGTTCATTCCCCTCACCAGTGGCGCTCCCCAGCACATTGCATCGGGAACTACTCAAAGGGGACCTTCAGTTACCATGTCCACTGCGGATCTCCTTTCCTCATGCTCTAATTCTAAGTTCTGGAAGGTTGGAGGACCTGCTTTACAATTCTGATGGCTTCAATGGCATAGACTTGCTACTTGGACGGCGCGCAAGCCCGGACCAGAGTACAAAAGCATCCCCTAAGCCTCCCCTTCTCAAAATCTCAAAACGCCAAGGCTTGGCCTCGATAGCACTTGTCTACTTCACTCCATCCACATATCAGGCCTAGTATACATAAGTCGACATGTCTCTCACACGATCGCTCTTCAATGAGTTCCGCCCCCTCTTCAGCATGCTCGCAGATAAATCTTTCTCCAGATCGTTCCCATCCTCCCTCGCTGCTTCTCGTTATCATGATGACCCATTTCATTCAGTCTTCGGATAAGGTTTTGCTGGCCATCAATCGGCGGCAGTGAACCTGAAGGATGAGGATGGGCAGTATGTTCTCTCTGCTGAGCTACCGGGGGTGAAGAAGGAGAACCTAGAGGTCCATGTTGGAGATAATGGGAGGAGCATCACCATTCAAGGAGGAACTCTATTAAAGAGCGTCCCCAGGTTCAACTCGCTGGTGACGCAAATTGAGGAAGAAATCAGCGCCCAGAGCACTCAAGGCAGCACCATTTCGGGTAAGCCAGATTATTAGTCACCGAATATAGCTGAGACTTGGAGGTGAACTGATGACCGTCTGTGGTTTAGCCTCTCAACAAAACAGCCGTGACGATTCCTCGCGACCGGAGGTGGACCAGAGTAACCAAATTGCCAACGCAGCTCCGAACACCTGGAGTCTTCAAGATCGAGATGGATGGGCTAGTCGGTTGACGTTCTCTAGAACGCTCTGGCTTCCACGCGCAGTGGACGCATCCAAAGTGTCCGGCAAGCTGGAGGATGGCATTCTGCGCTTGTCTATGCCCAAGTTGGATGGTCAGGAAAGGCTAAAGGTAAATGTCGAATAAGAGGGAGGGGGCATTACAGGTTGACGGGCTTGTATCGGGAATTTCATGCAAGCGAAAGGTCATGATCATGGTATCATCTGGCGAACTCATCGTCTGAGGGGACGATGGTGGTCTCACTTGCTAATTAATTTGCACTAGCACTTGTCGACGTTTAAAGATATGTACAGAAATGGACTCACTCTTTTGTTCATTCACTTGCCTGATTGACTGCGAATGACAAGACTAAACCACGCCTTCGGCAATCCATGATCATGTGACTGCACCAAGTATAATTCCGCCTGCAGAAATGACCCAAGCCTAAGAAGAACCGTCGATCTGTTGTGACTGAGGTTCATCCGTTTAGTGGGAATGAGTGGGGATATAAATGTGTGGGTTGACGAGGCCATGGGGTATCAAGACATGATTTACACTGGACCGCGCCTGTCTTGGGGCATTCGCCTGGCAAGCCGAAGGGGTGAACACTCAAGCCATCTTTGAAGAAACTGAAGTCAAAGGCAAAAGAAATAACGGATGGAGTAGTATGCGAAAGATGCCGAGTAGAGATCATGACAAAGGATCGGCGAGGGATGCCATTATGGCCTGCTGCTGCTTGAACTCCATCATCGACGACTGGCTACACTCAGATGACTACGCGGTATTCACGTATAGAAGCCCGGATGCTTTGGATTCGACTACGGATGGTAAAGAATTTGTCAAGAAAGCCGCGACGTCGGTGACGTCCTCGGAAAAAGTGCGGTGAAGAAGCGTCAATGTCTTGATCAACGTGTTGGCCGGTGTGAGACCATATCCACGGGCCTTAAAGACCTGTATTTGAATCCGAAAAGGTTCACTGGGAGGGTGAGCCTTGTGAGGATGCGACAGTGTCTGGAGATTTCCAGAAGAGTCATTTCTCATCAAAACCACGGCGTTCCGTCTTCGTCCCACACCCCGTCGTATTCAATGGAGATTTCGATGGAAAGAAAGGCTAGCAGGGGTAGAGATCGTTCGAGGAGAGCGAGACTGCCGTGCGTAACCTCCAGGTAGCTGACCTTCCCTGCAAATTCGAGTTTAAGGCTGCGGCTTCGTTGCGTCAGCGTTTCGCAGAAAGCCTCGTCAGACGGCCTGGCATCCTAGAAAGCTTTGATGATACGAAAGTTGGGAACGTTGTTATTAGTGAGAGCTGTAGAATAGATAGAAGGGGAATAAATAGAGAGGGTGTGTAATGATGGAAAGAGTGTCTCCCAGATTTCGAAAGGGGCAGGAATCAATTTGTCTACAGTGCCGACTACGATAAGCTCCTGAAGAAATTGACAGCTTCCAAGACTTCTCCAAGTTCTCGGGGTAATGTCACGAAGGTGAGCTACGCGCAGCTAGCGAATCTTGCCCAGTGCCTCTATAGACACAACTCCGTCCATGACAATCGAGTCTTCTAGTAGAGCGACCTGAAGGAATTTCGGGTGATGTTTCAACGAATGCTGCCACGAAAATAATAATAATGAAGCTATTGCTACTCCCGTTCACCTCTGATTTCAATATACCGTAGAGGTGATCCATGTCGCAGGGACGCTGTTGGCTCGCAGGATCCTTTGTACTCGTCCCACGAAATTCGGGGGTGGATCAACTTGGTAAAGAATGCTGTCCCCGCTGACCGCGAGAGTTCGAGCAGGTCTGTTACGACTTTGAGGTCAACGGATACATCCAGGTGCAATCGTGTAACCTTGTGTGGATATTGACGTAAGAAGAACTTCCACTTTCTGAGGCTCAGTAATGAGGTATCCTTCAAAGACTAAGTTCTCCTCCTTAGATATGATAATTTTCAAGGAAAGTGGTCGGCATTCACTGAGCGATATAAGCCTGTCTCGACACTGGTGGATGGGGAAGCTAAATTGTCGAGGATCACGGTCAAAGGAGCCTCGTGACGTCTCCAGAACGTATCAACAGCGAAAGGCGACCATTTTTACAGACTTGTGCTGCGTTCAGGAATTAGGGTGGCGGTAAATCGGCGAAGTAGAGAAATAGAAGCTCCGACACGCCATTGGCACGATGATAGTTGTATTCGGACCCAATGATAGCGATGGGTGCACTCATGCTAATGGGATCTGACATTGTTTCTGGAGCAAATATCGAGGTCTGCTACCTCAATGACGCTAGAAAGCAGGTTGTTTTACGGAAGTAAGACGGCCAACAGAGCAGGCAAGGAGCGTAAGTCATTATTGAGAGTGAGCAGGGTAAGAATATGAAATCAAGACTCACTGGCCATTTGTCTCTGGATGCTATCTCTGTTGGAGGACAATGTAGACTCTAACATACTTTATTCTCGCGCAGTTAATGTATGACTCGATGCCGCGAGTGGTGAAGTTCCCTATCGAATTATCATCACTAGCAGAGTGATTACTGTGTGAACAGGTTTATCCGCTTAATAATCTCAGATCGTCCTGAGAGGCGTTGGAAAGTAACGTCAATCAAGGTCTTGTGTCGTGGCTTGTGGAACAACTTAACCAAATCCCCCACAATCACAATATCCAGCCCAAAAAAAAAACGTGCAACGCTACCTCAACTGATAACTGTCAAGTATTTATGACAAGAGAACTACTAGAAAGACATGTCTGCATCTTCTGACTAAATAATTGCCAGCGTTCATGATGGCTTCTTTTGATGCCAGAGTTGGCTTTCTGATTTCGCATCACTTGTCTGCACTGTAGTTTTAAACAAACGTATTCCCCATAAGACGAAAAAATCTTCTTGCGTTTACCTTCGTACAGGGCTAAAGTCTGTATGGCAGGGAGGGGGATCCAGGAACCAGATCTGTTCCTGAGCCTTGGCCTGGCCTGCAATGAAATTTGAAGATTGACTTGTCACAAACCGCCGCAACCATCCTCACCGTTCACCCATCGCCATGCCACCCCCCGACAAATTTGAGCCGCTACTGAAGAGGCTAAAGACATCTGCAGACTCAAAGAGCGCCGCAGATGGACTCGCTCGTGCGGTCAAGACCAATGGGCTCACGAGTCTCGCCGACCGTGAGGTGCTTACCACCATCACTGATCTCCTCAAGAATAAGAACGCTGCGGGCGCTGTAGGAATAGCATCTTTGGCTACCGTCTTAGGACCTGTCGTGCTTCCCTTGGTTTTGCCATCATTGCCGGTGCTAATCCAGCTGTACGATGAGAAGGCAGATGCTGTGCGGACAGCCGCGCAGGCCGCCGTCAAAGCAGTCGTGGGCCTGACTCCAGTCGAAGCCTTCCAGACCGTCTTTCAGGTCTTCGTGGACGAGCTTAAGGGGCATACGAAGTGGCAAGGGAAAGTGGGATGTTTGAAGGAGATCGCGAGGTTCGTGGACCTCAGGGGCCAAGAGGGCAAGGATGAAGTAGCGTCCATATTGGGCACTATCCTCCCTCCGATAGAAGCGACATTACATGATACCAAATCCGATGTATGTCGTTGTTCTCCCCCTTTGTGAATATTCTTAAAAACCTAACTTTCCTTTCGCCAGGTCTCTGCCCAGGCGGTCAAGACTGTCACCACCCTCTGCTTAGCCCTCCCCAATCCGGATCTCCTCCCTCACATTGACATCCTCGTCGAAGCCATGCGCGCGCCCACAACAGTTCCTGCTACCATCAAAGCCCTCTCCAACACCACATTCGTCACCGAAGTCACCGCCCCCTCCCTCGCCGTCCTCGTACCCATCCTCACTCGTGCTCTGAACGACAGGAGCATGGAGGTCCAACGCCGAACCGTCGTCATCGTCGAAAACGTCTGCAAGCTTGTGCGAGACCCTGTCATCGCCGCTCAATACCTCTCACCGTTACTCAGTGCTGTTGAAAAGATCATGACCGGCGCGAGTTTCCCTGAAGTGCGCGCTTTTGCTGAGAGCTCGCACAAGACGCTTGTAAGCGCTGGTGCGTCCTTGGATATCGTGCAACCGCCCCCGAGGGATATGGAGAAGGAAACGGATGAAGCAGAATTGGAGGTTATGCCGTTGCTCCCTGAAGCGCTTGCTGTACCTTCACCCAACGACGAGACGGCCCCAAGGACGCCTTTCACTCCCATGTTCGCGCAAACGATGCGATATTCAGCACGCCTTGTCGCAGAGCTGGTGTTCCGGAACGCTCTAATTGAGGCGGATGATGAAAGATGGGTCAGGTGTTTCGGCGTATTCGTCGGTGGGTGGATGCCGGACGGACGGGCGGCCGCCAAGGACTTGGCGCACAAGGCACGAAGCCACTTTTTGGCGATTGAGGAGGTGAGCGGTCGTGTGCCATTCTCAAAGAACTAAAAACTGACCCTCACACTGACACGGAAATTGGCCAGGCCAAGAAGGCCCCCACTATTGTGGCAGATGCAACAGAGGACGTTCTCGTTAACACTGTCTTCTCCCTCGCCTACGGTGCCCTCCTCCTGCTCTCTCATACGACACTCCGGTTAGTCCGTGGCCGACGGTACGGCATCTGCGCCAGCAATGGATCTGGAAAAAGTACTCTTCTTCGAGCCATTGTTGACGGGAAGGTACATAACGATGCCACATCTCAATGCTTGAGCTATCGTTGAATAGTGACAGCCGTCTCCTGTGACAATCAGGTAGAGAACTTCCCGTCACAAGATGAAGTTCGTGCCGTCATGGTCGAACATGCTCTTCAAGGCGAGGATGGCTCATCATCGATCATCGACTTCGTTGCTGCTGGTGTGTTCCTTATCATGCAACCCTCTTTGGTCTTCACTGATTAATGATGTGGTGTTATAGACAAGGCTCTGTCGAAGGTTCCGCGACCCAAAATCCGCGAACAGCTCCTCGAGGTTGGCTTCGACGACGAGCGACAATCCCAAAGCGTGAGCAGCTTGTCCGGTGGATGGAAGATGAAGTTAGAGCTCGCCAGGGCGATGCTGTATAAGGTTTGTTTGATTCATTGGTCCGTGATGATATTCGGTGACGTTGACGATTCACTTGATGATAGGCCGACCTCCTTCTGCTCGATGAACCCACGAATCACTTGGACGTGGCGTCCGTCAAGTGGTTGGTTGATTACCTCGTGTCTCAAGATAATGTCACCTGCTTGATCGTTAGTCATGATTCTGGGTACGTGCGATGCTTCTCTTAACTGTCATTGAGCTGTCTTTCTGACTGGTTACTTCGCTTATACAGCTTCCTTGATAACGTTACCACAGACATCATTCACTATGAATCAAAGAAGGTGATCTTCCCTCTTCAATTCTCCTCATGGCAAGATGGTCTAACATCATTTAAATTCCCATCAGCTCGTCTATTACCCAGGCCCACTCCGCGCATTTGTCGACAAGGTTCCCTCTGCCAAATCCTACTATACCCTAGCCGCCACCAGTGTCCGGTTCTCCTTCCCACCTCCAGGCTCGCTCATGGGCGTGCGCTCCAACACACGTGCGATCTTGAAGCTCAGCAAGTGCACGTTTACGTACCCCAGTCGGAAGGACCCGAGTCTGATTGACGTGTCGTGCGCGTTGAGTCTAAGCAGTCGTGTGGGGATCATCGGGCCGAACGGTGCGGGGAAATCGACGCTAATCAAGCTCTTGACAGTGAGCTCTAGCTTGGTAATGTTTAGAGGGATGCTCAGGCTGACGTGGTGACATGACCAATCGCTTAGGGCGAGACTGCTCCTCAGGAAGGAACAGTCTATAAACATCCGGCATTGCGTGTCGGATATGTATCTCAGCATGCAACACACCATATAGGTATGCTTTCAACTTTCACTCAGCGTCAATTTACTTGTCTTATTCAGTACTTTGCTGGCAGAACAACATTTAGAAAAGACAGCTATAGCATATATTCAATGGCGATTCCAGGCTGGTCACGACAAGGAGGTTTTAGAGAAAGTCACTCGTGTTCTAACGGAAGAAGACAAGAAAATGATGGAGAAGGAGTGGGTCGGTAAGACGGGCGAAAAGCGCAAGGTCGAGGTATGTGCATAGGCTACCTCTGGTAGTCATTCAACCATTTCAACTAACGACCCTTGTGTCGTCAGATGATAATGGGTCGAGCAAAACTCAAGAAGACGTACCAGTACGAGATCAAGTGGCGCAACATGGAACACAAGCATAACTCGTGGATTCCCCGTGACGACCTTCTCGCCAAAGGCTTTACAAAGCTTGTTCAGCAGTTCGATGATCTTGAGTCGTCAAGAGAAGGAGCCGGATCCAAGGAGACGAATGGTCCTGCCGTCCGAAAGCATCTCGAGGAGGTGGGGCTTGATGGTGATATCGCTCAGTATAACGAGATGTCTGGGCTCAGTGGGGGCCAAAAGATGAAGGTGGTTATCGCTGCTGCGCTTTGGAATAATCCTCAAGTAAGTTTATTGACTAGGCTAGCCATTTGTCTACTTGTACCTAACGTTACTTTAGGTCGTGGTTTTAGACGAGGTGACCAACTTCTTGGATCGTGAAGCTGTTGGGGGTGTGGCGGTTGCGATTCGTGAGTGGGGTGGCGCGGTCTGTATCATCTCGCACAACATGGAATTCGTCAACGCGCTATGTGAGCAGTCCTGACACGAACTCATTGCGCTCTGGAGACTGATCCGTCTCATTAGGCCCCGAAATATGGAATGTCGAAGCCGGTCGACTCACGCATCAAGGCAAGGCAGCCATCGTCGAAGACGCCTTCCTCGAAGCCAAAGATAAGGCAAAACCTGCTTCACGCCTTGCGTCCCGGAAGGCAAGTCCCGCTATGACGCCGGCTGGGTCGGCGGCCGCGACACCGGCCGGTAGCGACGTGGAGAGCGGCAAGGCGACCCCCAACTCTGTCATTAAGAAGAAGAAGATGACGAGGAACCAGATGAAGGCGAAGGAGGAGCGAAAACGGCTGAGGTTGCTCCACTGGTTGACTGTCGGTGGTCCCAAGCCAGATTCAGACAGTGAACCTGAGATTTGAAGACGGATGAAATTTCGTTAAGATGCTTTTCACTTTGCTGTTCCATAGACTTAGCTTATACTCCCATAATGTTGGATACCCCTCAATGAAGTGCATAGATAGACATGGAGCGTTCTTGGGGGCGATGCGAACATTTTCTCACACGACGTCTCACTTTATCCACCGGACACAAACCCTGAAGTTGAACCACTCTTGCCTGGATCGATAACACATCTGATATACTGATAACCCTCGATAATGTCGTCTAACCATCGATATGGAAGCAGCGGTAGCATGAGAGCTTTAAGATCTACAGTAGCCTGTGCTATCACTCGTGGCGGCGAACCGCTTCCGAGGAACGCGTTAGCTGTAACCCATCTCAAGAAGCGATTAGGTGTTACCGCCACACAGCGTTGTGTAACGCTAAATCTTCTTGTGATGCGGTCTGACGCAGGGAGACCGATGGCGATGAGATTAAGGATCAAATAGGGTCTGTTGTCGCTATGGAGGACGAAGAAGGGAACCACAAGGTCACGATCACTTACGTCAATGATGTGCACGCTCATCTAGATGCGAGTGCCACGTACTTTAGCCACTCCGATTATGTTTGAACTGTTTCGGCGCTTCATAGCAATTTGCCCAATGGGGCAGCAAGCGCTACGGTGGACACGTTCGCATGAAACTAAAGTCGAAGAGCTCCGTCGAGAGCACCCCACCTCGATGTTGATCAATGTCGGCGATGAGTTTTAAGCAAGCCCGGTGCTTGACTTCCACACGAGAGAGGACTCCTGACCTGCTCTAACTTCCTTCGTCAGGGCACGTTGTTCTTTACATACCATGGACACCCCGTCATATCCAAGAGTATCAATCAAATAGGTTTTGAAGCCATGACACTCAGAAACCAGGAGTTCGACCTTAGCGAGAATCAGCTCGCTGATTTCAAGGCCTTGAATCTCCCGGTCATTTCCGCCAATGTTAAGACGACCAATCCGGATCTTAATCAGCTTTTGAATGACTTTAAGATCTTTGACAAACATTAGTTAGCTGTTGTGGGGTGACAACGGTTGATACCCGGGTCTCTCGAAACCTGGTGAAGGTATATTTCTAGCCCATCGTCCCCCCTCAGTCATCTCAGCCTACAGCATTGTCTAGGTACCAAATTTCTTGACCCAGTTCACACTGCTCAAAGGACCGTGGGTCACATCCGAAAGAAGCACCCAGAAGTGAAACGGATTATCGCCATCACTCATATCGGGTAGGAGAATTCTGCATCAGCCTCTGTTAGCAAAGTGTATTGACCCTATTCAAGCTGAAATGTACCAACTGGACTTGGGCCTTACTCGGAGGACAGAAGGCGTACATCTGGCCATCGGAGGACACTCGCAGACGTTGCTGAGAGAATTGACGGAGCGTCTGGAAAGTACCCGACAAAGGTGGCGAACTTGAAAGGCGAAGAAGGTCAGTCGAATTTCGAGTCTCGTGCGTCCTTCAATACGTCTAAAAATCTCCTAGTCCACGTTGTGTTACGCGGAAGCGCTTGCGTGATCGCCGAGTTCAGGCCCAGTGTCCCACTACAGCCTAAACATCTCCTAGCCCACGCTTGTGATGTACGCTGCCCTGCTTCGTTCCTTCCTGCCACTGCTCATCGGTATTTCTACATCATAATCTCCATGTCATCTACTCTTCCATATCAAGCGAGGGCCGTGCACGAGCACACCCTCGCATTCGCCCGACTTTCGCTTCTCACCCCAACATCTTGTTCGCACTGTTCTTCCCATTTTTCCCACATCGCATCGCGTTTTCACACGCTGGACACTCGGTATGCTGACCAGGCAAAGCTGAGGGGGCGAAGTAAAATGAATTAGTTGTTGTTGTTCTTGTATCGATACATTCTATCTATCCACTGCACATCAATGTATTTGTCCACTGCATCGAGTACCCAATTCCAACACGTTGCTACGGCCTCGAGGTGGGGCCAGTACCTCGGGAGAATCGATGTAACATACGACCCAGAAGGCAGGATGGTTTCATATGATGGCTCACCCATTCTGATCGACGACACAATCGAGCCCGACCAACCTCCCCACTCAATGCTACGACTTTCTGGAACGAAGAATGTACGCCCAAAAAGGAAGAGCAATTGGATTGCTTCTAATGATGACGCATTATCTGGAACCGGTGAATTCAGGTACCTTGGGGGATTTCGTGGCCGATGCCATGCTCGAATACAGGCTACAGTCCGGTAGCTCTCAGTCAGACGGAGGGGTGATGAGCACTGGGGGTACCCACGCGTCCATTTACCGCGGAAGGGTCATGAGAGAAGATATTCTAACCGCCTTTCCATTCGGGAGCATTGTCGTTGATCCGAAGCTTACCTGCTAGGAGCCCTGGGATATCATAGAAGGTGGGTCCCCCGTGATCAGCTTTGAAAAAATCACGCCATGCAAAACCCATCTCTGGGCTCTGTGTCCGGCATAAACAATGTCGGATACGTCGCCACTGCCTTCATCCAAGTGTCCCAAATGCACCGAGGTCAAATATAGTCTTGCTAGGCCAAAGGGCCACGTTTTGTCTCTCTGTACATCGGCCAATCATACACCCCACCTCTGCTTGTCGATATGGATAGGCTATATATGATAATCACTGCCAACTACATGGCCGACGGAGGTATGTTACATGTCAGATGCCCGTGATGCGAATATAATACAATCAAATTGATTTTCGGTGATATAGTGGACTTCCTCGTTCATCAAGCGCATGACTGTGAGACGTTTGATGCGCTAGACGATGTGTTACTGTGGTATATCAGTAATCATTCACCTGTCAAAGCTCATGTTACCGGTCATATAACAAGGATAAACAATGGGGTGTGTATAATTTCAGAGGAAGCTGATATCCTGATATGTACTCCTATGTGGCTCTAAGCAATTGTGGTCTTTTCCCCCCATTAATTACTTGAAGAAACACATATCTTGACTTGCTGAAGGTCGATGTGAAAGCATTCCTTTGGACTGCCTATGGCGAGTTTTGCTTGACCGGGCGGTAGACAGATGTCCAGTCGTTGGCTAGGCCCGGGCTACCATTCGCCGCGACCGTTCTACCAAAGGATGATATCTGAAAGCATTCAAGAGATTGAGCCGGGCTCCTGTGGATAGTGTAGCGGGGTCCCATTCTGGTGGAATACGCGGGGCCGTTCCTACAACCACCCGCGAAAACAGCGAGACTCAGATCCGCAAACGTTTATCGGGGATTGACTTTTGTAGCTACAGTTCTTAAAAGCTATCAGGACTGTGCTTAAGTTACATAGCTATTCTGTAGCCTATCTGTCAGCCCGTGGCCCTTGACCTGCGTGTTTTATCAGCCGTCCACATTATCGGCTCCGCCCTACTCTTGTTATACCTTCTCATCCTTCTCCCGGCCCGATTCAAAGAGCGTTGGGCCATAAGATAACGTGGAAATTTTGTGCATCAGAGAGCCTTCCTTCCTAGTCAGAGGGCGTACGATTACTTCAGGGATCGCATCTTGGGTGGAAAGGAGCCAACCAGGATTGAATACATTCAAAGTGACCAGTGCGCTGATGACCGGCATGGCTTCGAGACAGCCTTTTCTTAACATAAACTTCCATGAGCACAGTGACGTCGGGATGATGACCGCTTCGAAAAACGTACAGAAGGCCATCTAGTTATGTATGATGGGCCCCGACCAACCACCAAGCAGTTCTACCGTCCGATAGATCATCCTGTACATCAGGTGTGAAGAAGATCGGTTAGATATCTAGCAGTCATCCAGGCGGCTCCAAGACAGCACCTGATATAGAGGAAGAAAGTCGCAATGGCCAGGCCACCAAGCATAAGTTGCTCATCTCGGCCCATGACCTTTCTGTAACTATTGAGAGACGTGGCTCGTGCGAAATCCTACAGGAATGTCACAGAATTCCCGAGCAACAAACTTGATAGCAGTCAAGGAATACAGGGTTATAGCGACTATGTGGCAGGTGGAAAACGCGAGCGCGAGACATGAGTGAATGAGCCACCAAAACATCTACGCGGAACAGCAACGGCCCTTACAGAGCTGGATGAAGATACCTATGAGCAGGGCAAAATGTAACGGATCAATTGTAACCCGATCATGAACGTTTGACAATCACACACACCTACCTATGTGCATGACGTATGCTCCCTTCGTGGCGCTGGTTCCTGCTTGGAACGTTGCACTGGCGGATACGCCTCCGATAACTTGTGCAGCTAAAGCTAGCACGTCCAGAGTGACGAATGTGATAGGGAAGACCGTAGGTCTCAGACGCGAATATTCGGAACCAATCCGAGCGACTACGATGCCGAAGGTGAGGAACATTCCCGCAGCCATAAACGAGGGCACCAGGATTATGCAGCAGATCCTGTGACACCGCGAATGGAATCGCAAGTCAGATGACTTGAGACCTAAATTGTCCTGAAGACCGGCTGCATGATGAACGGTGTCAATTCCTGGTAGGCTTGTGATGACCAGTATCTCCCGGACCGACCGAGTAGCTCGGTAAGCGCACAGAAGAACATTGTCGGAACCAGCCACCACGACCTGGCCGAGATGCAGAGCAAAGTAAACAAGCCACACGTATCAATAACATCGGTGTGCTGGCTTATGACCCGCCTGTCCGAGCATACTCCTCAAAGCTACGTTTATGGTGCCTGACCTGGGCTTTCTCGCTCCTCGCATGTGTTGATTGGAGTTGTGATCGACCAATATTTGACACAAGTTGTTCGACGCGACTCAAAGTCTCCACACACGCCAGACAGCTCAATCATCAACGAAGTGTTCCTTATCCTGCTGCAACTTCAGAGAGAGGAACTATAGACAAGGTTACCGGTCTCCCACTACCATACATTTTACGATAATATATGTACACTCACGATTGGTATAGTATCCCAGTATTTCCACCACTTTCATCGCCCTTCCTGCTGCGTCATCCTACCAAGATGCCTCCGCAATCATCTAGAAACACTTCTACAGCTCCAAAGAAGAGATCAATACACGTCACTACTGCCTTCAAAGTCGTCCTCAACACGGCGATCGTTCACCAAACCCTTGACGTGCCGGAGCTCCTGCTCAAAGTACTCTCGCATATGGGACCACGCGAACTTCTGAGTGCGGCACGCGTATGCAAGATGTGGTCTCCGTGGGTGGTTGAAGTCCTGTGGGGACAAAGCGAGGTTCCTCTGAGCGCGATCCTGGACAAATTGTCCTGGCTGAATGTCCGTAACGGGACGGACACATACTACTTGGTATGTAATCAGAATCTGTACCATCCTATCCAGTGTGAAAACTGATTTATCTATTTTTAGACCATAGATCTTCCCGTACTCCCCAATATCAAGCAGTGGAACATTTTCCTTCGTCGCTTCCCTCACAAAGTCACGCGGCTCTACCAAGACATTCTTGTCGTCGAGGAAGCGATTGACCATCTGATGAAAGTCTTCAAAGCGACCGGAACAGTCCTCTTCCCAAGACTTCAAACACTCCGTGTATCACTGGAACACTTCGAGGGGTCACGATTCCCAACCATTTCTCTACTCAAGGGATCACCTTTGCGGAACGTTGTCTTCGGTGATTGCTGCTGCAGTAACGACCTGGATTTCCTTCCGGATGCACTCCTTCGGATATCCTCTTCAATCGAACATCTCACGCTCTCCCGGCTTTCCCCGATGTATATGGATCCAGACCTCTGCACAGTAGCCCTGTCTAACTTCGTGGAGCTCCGGACCGCGCATTTGCATGACATCTCGCTAGAGACCTGGTCCAGCCTCGCGAGCTGTCTACTCCTGCGATGGGTCACTGTGACCGAGACCTCAGAGTACCAGGAACCAGAAGTATCCAACTATTACATCGAAACCAAGAAAGGATCTGTGGACCAATTTCCTTCTCTACAGTCACTCTCAATCGACTCCCTCTCCACTTGCTCGGCTATTCTCTTCACCACAGATATGCCCGATCTCCGCAAGCTCGAGGCGGGCGTAGTTATGGACGAACAAGGACAGATATGTCGAACGCTAGTGGAGAGAAGCCAACATCTCGAAGAAATCAAACTCAACCTTGAAGCGAGGTCTTTGAACAGCAAGACGATGAGAACGTTTGCTACCCTTCCAGAACTTCGCCAGCTCAGCTTAGGAGGTGACGTGTTATTGCTGGGCATCACAGACTCGGATATTCTCTTCATTGCGCGATCCCTTCCAAGTCTTCAAGTCCTTTCTATCGACATGGTCATAGACAAGTACGGCAACGTGGGCAGCGACGGCTTCTGCCGCTGCCGCCCCGCTGACGATGACGACTGCGAAGCCAATATTCATCAACTCACATCCCTGACGGGAGATAGTCTCCTTTCGGTCATGGAAAATTGTCGTGACCTAATCCACCTCGCTCTCCCGCTTGACCTATGCAATTTTGGCTCTAATCCCTCGTCTAACGCCCACTCCGAGATCGACATTCTACTCCCGCCTCCCAGCCGGTCCCTCAAGACGCTGAAGCTCCGTCTCGGCGACGATCGCCCAATGGACATCCTAAGCATTGCATCGCTACTAGTGAAGTGCTTTCCCGAAGTCACAAAGTTTCAGACTTGCGGTTATGACTGCGTTGATACCGTGGCATTGACGGACAAGACACAGCCATTGATGAAGGAGTTCAAGAGGCAGCAGGAGTTGATCACGCATCCTACTTCCTGAAATCTTGCTCTGGATTCCTGATTCCTTTTCCTCTCCCTTCAACACACAACAAGAATGCTTCAGAACCTTGGCTCCTTCGTGTTCAGTTAGACAGTGTCCCGGTTTGTCTTTTCCCCATCTTCTGCTTTCCTATCATCGCTCCTACACTCCAAAACGATGGTCATGATCGACATGTTCAAAACAATCCATTGTACTCTGAGATTCTCCAAAGCCAAACGCTAGTTATACTACACACATCCACCGTCCACTTCACATGCACAAGCCCAGTGTAGCTGAGACGCAGAGCAACGAATCGATCGTAAGCCATTCTTTTTCAGTGGAACGCCTCTTTTATAAGGTTTGTGTATTAAAGGTGTGCTTAAATATATCACTGAGGTCCTACCAGAAGACAATGAAGTTGAAGCAGTCCACTTCCCAGACTATGAAAGAAAGAAAATTTAAACGGCCGATGAGTTAGAAGTCCTCTCGCTGCTGTAAGGGTTTGGCTTTTTCTCGCCAAAACCCATTTCCAGTGCCCCTCCGTCAGACCCGTCCTGTCTCGCGACTACGCGGTGAACCTCAGCAGGGGCACTGACAGTGGGCGGGGGTGTGGGTTGGTTGACGAGTGGTCGTGTGGAATCGGCGAGGAAGAGGATCTGGATGGCACCGCCAAGCATCGTACCGAGGATGTTGGTGAATACGGCCAACGCGGTGTACTTAGCTGGGAAGGCCCCTGGTCCGAAAAAGATTCGGGCGACGAAACGACCTCCAAGGTCACGAGCGGTATTCAAGACGAGGGAGACGGGTGAGTAAGCCCAGATGACGCTGGAAATGTCAGGAACTTTTTGTAAGCAGATGCTTGCACAACAATCGCTAATGAGAGGCAGATGAGCGATCCACTTACGAGGCGTATCCCATCCCGATGAGAATCGGCGCGCTTGGGTATGAGATGAAAGGATTGGACATGTCGAGGACGGTGAAGACCATGATGGAGAGTAGCGTAGTCGCAAAGATTTCGGTCATGAACGCGTATCCAAGACCTTGGTCGGGCATCGGTAAGAGCGCAAATAAGCCTGCGGGGCCGGTGGCCGAGTAGATATCCTGTGGGGCGGAGACCTGAAGCTTCGCGATGATCGCATCCAGAGGCTGCTTGTATGCCCCGTAAACCACGAGAGCTGCAAGGAAGGCACCGAGAAGTTGGGACAAGATATATTGCTAAAATGGAGGTAGGAGGTGAGTCTATACCCTTTGCGCGCAATATGTCATCTTTTTGGGAATATTTCGCTCACGGGAACTTTGCGCCATGGGAAACCCTTGTATAGGGCGAAAGAAATGGTGTATCCTGGACTCAGGTGGGATCCGGAGGTGGGGCCGGAGACCTGACGACGTTGATCAGATAAACGTCAGTCCTGAACGATTCTGAAAAGTGCATCCGAGAACTCACCAGGACACCGAAGACGATACCCAGAGCATACGCGAACCCGGTTTCCAGAAGTGAGCCGCCTCCGTCTTGCTTTGCGGCAGCCGTCACTAGGTAATACTATGTCAGATGCTACGCCAAATGGAGAGATCATAAGATTTAGTCTACCTAGGTAAGCACAACTTGCTCCTATACCCTATCAATCCGCAAACGCAGACAAAAATCATGATCAGGAATGATTCATGGTGAAAAATTTCGCCATTGACTTACAAGGTATGTGTAGAGGAAGACCCCAAGTACCTCGCCGAAGCACTCTACGAGCCAACGTGGGCGAATACCTTCCTGCAAACGCCGTTGTGTCAATGTGGTACTACGATGTAGGTGATATGCGGACGTACCCATCTCTCGAGCCAGGTTGGCAGCTCTATCGTAGGAGGGGCATGATGGAACTGGTTCTGATGCGAAGCGGTCCTAATCACGTTGGCAACACCGACTTCCATGTCCCCAGCATTGCGATGAGGGCGCTGATGAGCCATTCTAACGAAGCGGACTATTGAAGAGGGCGGTAAGCGGGTAAGAGGATCTGGAGAGGTAGAGTGAGATGGGGTGATCCACTGGCAGCGGACACTCTGCTAAACTATATATGGTTCTCGAGGGAACCGACTTGGGGACTAAAACGCGCTAGAATATGTAGCCACAGACTCAATGTCTCAAATCACCCTGAGTATAAGAAGCTTCGGACCCAATAGAGGAAGCACCGGAGTGTGTGCTGGGTCATGGTGAGACGATCATTGATACCAGACAAAAATGGGCAAGAAAACCCACCAGCCCACGTAATCTCAAATCATGAGGGATCATTCGGATGTCGCCATTATTGAGCTGCGTCAACGCGCTGTTACAAATGACGTGATAAGACAGTGGAGGAGGTCAAACCAGGTGAAGTGAGCCAAACCACCATGTCCCCACGGTTCAACCGAACTCGGAAGCAAGCTCGCCTCACCTTTTATTCAGTTTACAAGGCTCGTGCGAACCCGAGTAAGCCAGAGATGAGCGCCCGAGCCAACTCGTGAGTTCTGCCGGAGGACCTCTGGCTCGCCAACAAAGCCGGCGGTCTGGTACAGGTACAGTTGTCTTCTAGCTGTCTTAAGAGGCATGGCCGTCCCATATAATAGGTTAGTATTACTTTGAAGATTCCGCCGAGAACTAAAACGCCACCTTGAAAGTTGACAAAAGACTTGCATGCAATGAGCTGGTCGGGTGCTAGTCGGCATTAGGGGTTTGACAGAGTGCATCCGCAAGCCGCTCTCAGTCCAGTACGTTCAAACACCTTTCGGGTATTACAATGCGTTATATATATCCAATGGGGTTTCCATTTGAATGGGAGACACTTCTAGGCTGAGAATATTCTTGGAACATCGGATTGTGGCACATAACCGAGGAGCCAGCGGTGCCTGGCACGTGCTCCAGTCTCAGCCAAGACCTTGAGCTCGCCCCTCAGTCTCAGTGAGCCACGAGGGAGAATCTCTCTTAAAACATTCACGCGACTACTGATCCCTGCACGCTTATTTCATTGTAGTTTCACGCTATTTCCGAGGGTTTCAACCTATCAATCAGATCCACAACATCGATTAGGTCATCAGTCTTAACAACTCGCGCGGCGCCACTTACATCGCCTGAAACAGTGATGTACTCCTCAGTCCGCGGTGGCAGCTAAGGTCTGTGCACTAATTATCATTGTGCCGGTGCACTTCACCCTCGATAGATACCACATTTAACTATCGTCAAGCAGTCAAACCTTGCCCTGGGCTTCCTCGCATTGTAAATGACAACATCATGTTACACTCCAACTGCGTCGACAACTATTCATGGATTATATTCCCCCTCCGCGCGAAAGGCCTACTTCTTCTGAAGGCATAGTCACTAAATCCTACCCAGCTTTCCCTCGTACGAATGACCACGTTCAACCTCTTCGAGCATGCTGCCGCGGTTTGTGCCCAACCACTCAGCCGTAAATCCGTCCACTCCACATAACGAGGCCCCTACTTCTCAAACCCTTCCAACGTCTCTTTGACGGTATCGAGTTTCGGGAACTGGGCGTCGGCCTTTGTTCTTTGATCAGTGCCCATACACAAGTCAAGATACAGTATGCGTTCCAAGAAACCATTGTTAGCAAATTCGGACCACAAGCTGTCGGTATTTTTTTGCGTGCAGCCTTCAGCTGTCGAACGGAGACGGCATCGTTGGCCTGGTTGCAAAGCGTGATCCATGCGAGAGCATTTCAGAGCGCATTTGATCCTCACAAGGCGGACTTTGTCAAATATATCAGCGGGGGAAACGGTTCGACATCAATCTCCGTCTAACTCCATAGGGCGATCGTTTGCTTCGCATCTCATACTCTAACTTCAATTGCTTCTCACACCCAATGTACCGATAGTTATACAGCACTCGCACACTTTTCATTCACGTGGATGTTTTCCAATTCTTTTGATAACGAGTAGAGGTACAAGAAGGGGCCCGGGAGGGGCCAATCGGGGAAGAGGCTCCACAACGGTACAGAGAGACAGGCTCTTATAAATAGAACTCAAATTCAGTTCCAAGAAGGATGAAAATAAATTCCTAAGATCTCAGAGGGCCGAGGTGTCCGAAGCCCTTTCGCTATTGTGGAAGTGCGCCTTCTCGTTCAGGCCCACAGTAGGGGATCCGCCTTTGAGCCCGTCCTGTCTGGTAACCACGCGGTGCACTTCGTCGGCAGGGACCTGGATGCTGATCGGGCGGGTGGAGTCGGCCAGGAAGAGGATCTGGATGGTGGCGCCGAGGACTGTGCCTAGGAGGTTGGTGAATACCGCGAGGGCGGTGTACCCCGACGGGAATGCCGCTGTTCCGAAGAAGATGGCGGCGACGAAACGACCTCCGAGATCACGAGCGGTGTTCAAGACGAGGGAGACTGGAGCGAAAGCCCAGATGACGCTACGAGAGAGAAGCCCTTAGTAAGAGAACTGCTCCAGCACGAGAAGACGGAAGATAAAATCGAATCAAGGACTACTCACACCGCGTATCCCATTCCGATGAGGATTGGCGCACTGACGAACGAGATGAAGGGGTTCGACATGTCGAGGATGGTGAAGACGATCAAAGCAAGCAGGGTAGATGCGAAGATCTCGTTCATGAAGACGTAACCCATGCCTTGACTAGGCTGGGTGAACAGCGCGAACACGCCCGCGGGACCTGAAGCCGTGAAGATGTCTTGAGGAGCAAGTATAGATAGCTCAGTCGTGATAGCGACCAAGTCCTGCTTGTACGTTCCGTAGACCACGAGGCAGGCGATGAATGCGCCGAAGATCTGAGCAATGATGTATTGCTAAGTGAGAAGCATGATATTAGTGATCTTCTTACGAATCGTATGGAGAGGGAGTCGCTTACGGGAACCTTGCGCCAGGGGAAGCCCTTGAATATTGCGAACGCGATGGTGTAGCCTGGACTTAGATGAGAACCCGAGGTGGGGCCTTCATAACATCACAGAGAAGGACAGTCAGTCATAATGATTCCAAAGACATCGAGAGTGGATGACTCACCAGATACAAGGATACCAAATGTGATACCGAGAGCGTACGACCATCCTATTGTGAACAAGGACCCAAATCCTGACTGCTTCGCGGCAGACGTGACGAAGAAAGCAGCACTAGCGCCTACACCCTAAAGGTGACCAAAAAGAAGAAGAAAATCGAATGAATATTGGACAGTGGCATAGAATCCCGAGTTTCCGTATAAATTACGCAGTAAACGTAAAAGAAGACTCCGAGCGCTTCGGCGAAGCATTCCATGAGCCAGCGTGGACGCCGAGCTTCCTGTAAATCACCGTCATGTCAATGATCCTGCCCTAGCGAAGACGCGAGCACCGGCAAACGCACCCATTTCACCAACCAGGCAGGAGGCGTTGTCGCAGGAGGGGGATTATGAAACTGGGTAGGATGATCGGCAGTCACGTTTGCGACACCAACTTCCATGTCCCGATCATTACGATGTGGGCGTTGATGAGCCATGATGATGAAGAGGGCGGGTGGAAGGGTTGGGCAAACGGGGTAAGAGGAGTTTGGAAAATCGGGGGAGAGAAGATAATCTTTTTATGAAAGGCCATTTTTTTCCTGGTATATATATATGTTGTCCTCGAGCGAAATTGAGTTGAATGCAGGCCTTTGTTGCTTTTCCTTTGGATTTGTACGATCGCACAGTAGAGTCTGGTAAGCCACAAACCCCGGCGTCTCCAATATCCGGGGGCTTCGGATCCAGAAGAGGAAGCACAAAGTGAGTGCGAGCGGGTCAGATGATCATCGAACAAGGAACGGATGATATCAAAACTTACATTCAACTCGATGTAACCAAATAAAGCGAAAAAGCAAGAAAAAATCATACTGCCCACAAACCCCCCCTTCGCTCCTTCAATCACGCCTCAACGCCTGCTAAGCTCATTGAGGGGTAATGCTCGAAGCCAAGGAAGCCTCGTTTCTGACTAAAGTTCCGATAAACCAGACGGTGCTCCGTAATGTTCATCGTGGATTATAACGCTTCCAGCGGCGCTCGAGGGCTTGTACCTCTAAGAAGTCCCATCTTCCGGGTCTTCCCGGACATCATTGGAAGATAAGAGCGTTCTATCACAGAGCGAACAGTGTGGTTGATGGTCGAAGTGAGATCAGACTTCAGGGCTGACGACATCACGAGATCAGGCACGGAACATTTCATTGGTTGAATTGATTGAGAATTTGAACCTCTCCCAAGGTGACGACACCCAAGCACCTCGGAATCTGTCGAAGAGCTGTTGTGAGGGTCTGAACGCATCGATATAGCCGAGTATCTTCTGCGTCAAGGGAGCCCGTCTGTCGACGAGCCTCAAGGTGGATCACCGCCCTGGGTTTGCAACGACAGGCGATGCCGATTTAAAATCAGAAACGCCACGCCACGCCGAAGAATCATTCGCTATTTCCAATGCAACAGCTACCGCTTCCTTGATTTTTTTTTTCCCTATAGGAGAGTGCAGACTTTCGTCGGTGCATGTTGCAAAATTCAATTAATAGTCAAAGACCCCGACTATGAGAGTTCAATGCCTCGTCGATCGACTCCGAAGTCCGCCATCGAGGGTTGGTGGCTTGAGGGCACGAGTCACGAGACTGAGCCTGAACGCCAAACGGGTGCATCTTCGAATCTCTTGGCCGTCGTCAGCGAAATGCTTGATGAGCTTCTATATCACTCCGGTGGCCATAACAGGCGGGGATTTTTGTGACGGTCGACGTTTGTTCTACAGAGCTCGAGAGGACCACTCCAAACAATGTGCCGCTCGGAAGAGAAAGTATGGAGGAAGTGATCAAAGGCCAGTTGAATACAATTAGGTGTTTGTGGTCAGTGCACGGTGCTTGGTCAGTAGAATTCTACAGGACATTTCGAGTCACTCACCCTTCAATTCAATCCTATCATTCCTCTTCTCAACCGCCCAATTAGCTAAAGTCATCTGATATACCACATCAGACCGGATCGTATACTCGGAATATGGTGGCCACCGGTCCTCAGATAGTAGCTAACGAACAGCCCCTACATCTTGCACTTACAGTGTCAGAAATCCTGCACCTGTACTTCTCTTATCTTTCGCCACAAGAGCTCCTAGAAGCCGCTTCCGTCTGCCAACTCTGGTCGCTCCATGCCCTGGATAGTCTGTGGCGGGAGCGCCTAGTGCCATATTCGGCTTTGCTCCATCAGCTGAAGTGGCTGGAGTATGGAATGGATATCTGGCGCGGGAAGCTATACCGCTTAGTACGTCATGAGTGAAATACCTACCCTCAGAAGGCAATTTCATTTCATATCCTTTTTTCTTCTTCTTTCCTTTCTGTTTAGTGCAAATCTACTCCCCCTGTCGCGCTTCAGCTCGAGGAGTGGCCACATTTCGTACATCGATATCCACACAAAGTGACTCAATTACACCTCGATGTCGCCGTCGAAGACGAAGTATTGGCTCGTCTACAGACACTTCAGGAGACTACCGGTCTCTACCTCTTTCCCAACGTCCGATACCTCGGCATCACGACGGAATCACGGCTCCCGATTGCCTCCATCGTGAATAAATCACCTATACGAGACATTATCCTTGAAGGATACGCTGAAGAATCTATCGCACCTGTTATCGAGGAGCTCGCCCACGCCTTCCCACACATCCCAAAGATGACGGTCTACAAAAACGGCATCTATGGATCCCCACTCACTACGAACTTTGGTGGATTCCGCGACTTACAGGTCATCAAACTGGAGGGGATATCTTGGGACAGCTGGGATAGCCTTTCCGGCTGTCACTCACTCCGCGATGTCATGGTCACTCAGATCCTTGATCCTGAGAAGAAGCAAGCCGCGTACGTACATGACGATGGTCGAGGAGGTGCCAAAAATACCTTCCCGGCTTTGCAGACGTTATGCATAAACGAGTCATATGAATGTCATATCCCTCTCTCTGGAACTTCCATGCCGTGTTTACGGCACATCACGGCTTCTTGCCTGAACGATCCTGGAGAAGGTATCTGCGTCGGGCTGGCGCAACGGAGCCGGAGTCTGGAGACCGTAAAGTTGGCAATGTACGATGGTAGATTGTCAAGTCGAACGATGGAAGCGTTTGCGACGCTACCGGATCTTCGTACGCTACAACTCACCGGTTCCGTCCATGCTATGGAAGTCGTGGACGGAGATATCGACTTACTGGCACGATCGCTCCCCAAGCTACGGATCCTCATCCTCGACGTCGAGCTCGACTCATTCGCGTACGGCTGTCGATTCACAGCATCGAGCCTCTTCTCCCTCGCTAGATGCTGTCCATTCCTTGTGGATATCACTCTACCCCTCGATCTCTCCGCTGTTGACTCCAGCAGCCTTTCGGCTGCTCCTCCACCACCTCGCAAATTAGTGGCGAAGTTGCATATCCTAGATGTGATCCTACCCCCCGACCTAAGTCATCTCGCCAAGTTCCTAGCGGCCTACTATTTGGACTGTACCGCGAAGCCATCTCGACTCCATAAAACGTTTCGGATGC
>WSTV01000610.1:0-14244 GCA_019632285.1 Tulasnella sp. 332
ATGTGGTGTCTGCCTGTAGTAGTTCAAAGGCTTATCGATTCCTCCGCCCTCCAAGGTATCGATGTGGAATTGGCGCTCCTGAATTCGAGGGAAAGCATGAATGAAGGTGTCATTGACGTGGTATTCAGTGATCAGATTGAATTTCACACCTCCGCCGACATCAGATCAGAGGGACCAGGTGCCTCGATCTCTCCACTCATGATCTTCTCTATCGTGCCTTCCGCAAAAATTTGAAGGTGCATCGTCTTGTGGGATCGATACAGCAAATCGAGGAAACGCGGAATCTTGTATGTTTTTAGTGACATATGAGTTGTTGCTCAAACCCAAAGAAATAAAAGCATCTCAGCTCACGTTCGCTTGAATCTTCGCAGGCCCGTCTTCGGAGCAGAAGAAGTACCAATATCCGAGCCAGTCGGCTCCCATTGCAGCGACCATTTGGTCGGGTGTAAGGGCCATGGGCAAGGGCGGCTGGTTTGGAATGGATATACTGGGAGGTAGGGATTATGTTGACATTTAACCTAGACCCAGGAGCACGCCGTGACTTATCCACTTACGAAACTAAGGCTTTCGTCCTCTCATTGTATCGAGTAGCGAATGAAAAAGCGGTTGGAGATCCCCAATCATGCGCCATCACGACAATGGGTTTCTTGATATCTAACGCGTCGAGTAGATCGGCCATCTCTCCTGCGAGTGCTAATGGGGTATAGAAGGCTGGGTCTTCAGGCTTGTCCTGAGACGCAAGGGAGATAATGGGTATGACATCACCGCAACTTATGGAGTGTATAACGCGGAGAGACCTACTGTTCCAGCGTATCCAAGCATGCTTGGGACGATCACTCGCCATCCTCGGCGTACCCATGGCCCGATCTGGTATCGCCAGTCGTACCAGAGCTCAGGAAAACCATGGATCAAGAGCAAGACTGGAGTCTCGCCATGCCTGTAATCCGTCGGGGTCTGATCGCAGTATTCGTACGTGCGACCGGTGGGAAGTTTGATCTTTTGGAGATTGAATGAAGCAGGATTGAGAGGATCCATGTTGTAGTGGATGGGTAGATTGGGGGCTCAAGAGAATATGGCCACCTAAAGTAGCCCGATATCAGGTCGAATGTCTGCGTTATATTCGGGAGGCCGGTGGGATCTTGTCCATGGCCGAAGTCTCGAGAACAACCTGTGCATGGTCGTTTCGGCGGTCAAATTCGGGCCACGGCCAAAGGCAACACCGAAAGAAGACAATCGTCACACCGTGCGAGCTCAGGCTTGAGCTGGAATAACGAGTTGTACGCCGAAACCCAAGAACAAATAGGCCGAGAAGGCCGTGAGTGTAGACCTTTGGGCTCAAGTCGAATTAAAGGCAAGTATACCCTTGCTAGGCGTAAGAATGGAGATCGGTAGGTGATATATCCCATTCAAAGATTGAGTGACTATTACGGGTAATATACAGAATCACGCGCACAGTCGTGTTGTTTTTGGACCGTTTGAACCGTTGCCACGCACGCTACCACGCGGTGAAGGTTTCGGTATTGTAGTTGCTGTTCAAACGGTCTAGTCTCGCTGAGGTACACGCACAGTTAACTGGCCTAACGTTTCAATTTGTGGAGGTAAAGCAAACGTACAAAACCTGCCCGTCGATCTACGATTTCTGATGTCCATGCGCACCCTTATTCGGTCTTCTCGTCCACCTCTTCATCTATCTACCGCTTCCCCTCCGCCAACGACATCCTTCTGACTTCCCGCGTCAGGATTATTGCTACGGGTGGAAGTCGGACTTGCCGAAGTCAGGACTCGTCGTGGAATAGATATCTATTGGGCAGTTAGACAGGTTCGATCCCCAATGCTTCCAAGTGCTTTGCCAGATATCCCGGCTGAATGGCGGCTTTAACAAATAAACTAGCAATATCCGTACACAATGCAGGAAGGGGCCGCATGTTATCACTTTAGAGTATTTATTTCGGGTCACGTCGGACATAGCATAGACGTAGTTGGTCTGCGGGTCCTCTGCTTCCTGCAGTTCTTCTTCACCCCATCTCCAACGATCTACATGACCTCGTCTCGTTTCTCGAGCATCAAGAAGTGCGGACTGTCTAGACCGACCACATCCATAGATGACACAAAAGCCCCTAATTTCTCCACAAGTTCTGGACTTCCGAATGGCTCGTGGTCCACAGCAATGAGGAGGACCGGATTGACCTTTAGCTCTATTGGGGAGAGAGCGGATTATAGGTGTTGCCACGGATAATGAATCAATACTAGAAGGAAAGTTTGTAGCACTTAATCAAGCTTACCCTCCTGGATCGTAAATATATGCGGTGTCTGTCTTGAGTAGTTCAAAGGCTTATCGATCCCACTGGCCTCTAAGGTATCGATATGGAATGGGCGCTCCTACACTTTGAGGGCAAACATGACTGAAGGATTGCCTGAATCTGGCATTCAATGATCAAAGGGAGTTTTACACTTTCATCGACATCAGATCGGACAGACCAGATGCCTCAATATCTCCGTTGGTGGCACATCTGGTCTTCAAGTACATCCAACGATGCATCAGTATCTCAGGTCACGTTCGCTTGAATCTTAACGTGCCTGCCCTCAGAGCAGAGAAGTATCAATATACGAACCAGTCAGCTCCCATCGCAGCGGCCATTGGTCAGTTTTGATGGACACGGGCATAGGCGGCTGGGTTAGGAATGGATATGCTGTAATGGGAAAATTCATGTCGACCTAAAACCATTTAACCTGAACCGATGAGCATGCCGAAATCTGCTCACTCACGAGACTAAGGCCTTCATTCTCTCAGCATATCAAGTAGCGAACTCGAATGCGGTTGAGGATCCTCAATCATGCGCCATCACGACAATGGGCTTCTTGACGTCCACCGCGTCGAGTAGGTCGACCATCCCTCCTGCGAGCGATAAGGGAGTACACAATGCCAGATCGTTGGGCTTGTCCTAAGACGCAAGGGAGAGATAACAGGCTTGATAAGATCACCAGTGCTACTTCTGGCGTGTGTGGCGCAGAGGGGCTCGCTGTCCCACGGTACCCAAGCATACTTGGGACGATCACTCGCCATCTTTGGTGTATCCATGGGCCGATCTAATGTCACCAATCGTACCAGAGCTCTGGAAAACCACGAATGAAGAGCAATACTGGGGTCTTTCCGTGCTTGTAATCCACGGAGTCCGATCACAGTGCTCGTATTTGTGGCTGGTAGTGAGCTTGATCTTTGGAGATCGAATGACGCAGGATTGGGAGAATTCATAATCAGGTGTGAGCTGTATGGGGAAACAGTTATGAAGGGGAACACAAGGGCAAGTAGACCAAGAATGCCGCGATAGTGGCCCTCCGGGGCCAAGGCGCATACAAACACCCCGTGAAGAAACAGACTGAGGGGTTTTGTTTCGTAGCTGCTTTGCAGAGAGTCTCGTTGAGGCACGTATGAAGTCCACTGGCGTAGCGTATCGATTTTTCAAAGGTGTCGAAAGCGAAGGTACAGGATCCTTATCCACAATTTCTCACACGTCTGTGCGCATCGATTACTCGATCTTGTCCCAATCCCCTCAATCAACCAACTCTTCCCCTCCACCGAAGATATCCCCTCAACTGCCCGCGTAAGAGTCACTGCATTGGGTAGAAGCTGGACTTGCCTAGGTCAGAAGTTGTGCTTGATAAATACCCAATTGCCCGGCGAATCAACCAGCCAGGCTGGTGATATTAGCACCCAATGCAACACAGAACCGCATGTCATCACTTCAGAGTATTCATTTAAGGTCACGTCAGATACAAGGAAAAGCAGTTGGTCTGGGGCTATTCAGGCCTCCTTTAACTTCTTCTCAACCCAATCACCAATGATCTGGGTAACCTCATCTCGCTTCTCAAGCAAGGTGAAATGCGCGCTGTCAATGCGAACCACTTCCATAGATGGAACAAGTCCCCTCGACTTTTCCGCTCGATCAGGACTCCCGAAAGGCTCGTGGTCCGGAGCGACGAGGAGGACGGGGAGTGTCGTAGGGAGGACTGGGTTCAGCTTCAGCCCTATTGGGAAGAGGATATAGCCACAGATTTTGGATCAGTATCAAGAAGACCACCGGTGATAAGCAACTGGACGTACTATCCTGGATCGCAAATGCATGCGGAGTCTGCCTATAGTAGTTCAACGGCTTGTCGATTCCCCCAGCTTCCAAGGTATCGATATGGAATTGGCGTTCCTACATGTTACAGGTGAGCGCAACCGAGAGAGTTCACTTCGTAATCGGAAGTAAACATCGCACCTTGGCTGTCATCAAATCAGACGGACCAGGCGCCTCGAGGTTTCCGTCCATGATCTTCTCTATTGTGCCATCTCCCCAGAGTTCTGGGCTCACAGTCTTCTGAGATCGGTATATAATATCAAAAAAGAGGGGAATCTAGATGTATTATTGTACCATATGAGATTTAACTCGGATCCAACGATTCGCGAAAGATATTCAGCTCACGTTCGATTGGATTTTAGCCGGGCCTCCCTCGGAGCATAAGAAGTACCAGTATCCGAGCCAGTCGGCTCCTCCGAAGGCAACCAATTGATCGGTCGTGATGGACATGGGCATGGGTGGCTGGTTCGGAATGGATACGCCGGGAGGTTTAAAAATATATATATCGAAATTCAACCTAGACTCATGGGCGCGCTATTTACTCACGAGACTAAGGCTTTCGTCCGCTCGGTGTATCGAGTAGCGAATGAAAAGGCGGTTGGGGCCCCCCAATCATGCGCTATCACGACAATGGGTTTCTTGACATCTAACGCGTCGAGTAGATCGGCCATCTCTCCTGCGAGCGCGAATGGAGTATACAAGGCTGGGTCATCGGGCTTGTCCTGAGACGTAAGGGAGAAAACGGGTATGACATGACCGCCACTTCCGGAATGTGTAGCACAGAGAGACCTACTGTTCCAGCGTACCCAAGCATGCTTGGTACAATGACACGCCATCCTCGACGCACCCATGGTCCGATCTGGTATCGCCAGTCGTACCAGAGCTCAGGAAAGCCATGGATCAAGAGCAAGACTGGAGTCTCGTCGTGCTTATAATCCGTCGGGGTCTGATCGCAGTATTCATACGTGCGACCGGTGGGAAGTTTGATCTTTTGGAGATTGAATGACTCGGGGTTGAGCGGATCCATGATCGGATGGATAGATGTGAGTCGAACGTAGTCAAGGAGGGTTCTGTCAAGGAGGTTCCGACTGGATGTAACGGTACCTAACGCCGTCTTCCGCTTGTACTTTCGCTATTGCTACCCATTGTGCTCCAGTGCAATCGGATATGTATGCTTGGAGATCTGCGCGCTAGGCCCGATACCGCGACTCCTCATAAATCTCAATTCTTAGATACTGACCAAGATGTCCGTAAGGCATACGGTTCAATTTTGTTCTCTGCACCATGCCGATGAGTATTTAACTGACATGGCCCGAGGTGGATTACTTCCCGATTATGTACATTAGTCTTGTGACCCACAGCAGAAATTGTCTGGTATAGCATGCTCACTGAAGACGCAAGAGGCGCTTCTGCGTTAGGTTCCAACGGAATGGCATCTTGCCGCTTTCCACCACGTTGTACCCTGCAGATATTGCAGTATTCCTCTTTCCCCTCTACCCCTCCTTTCCACCCACCCTCTTCAACGAATCCTTCTTGCAGTCTCGTATGGAGGGCGTTAGGTTGGACTGGGAAGTCTTGTCAACCGTCTTGAATGCTGCGCCGATTCCTGAGCCGTTGACGTCCGCCGTCACCACAATCCTAGACCCTGCCCTCTCAGTCATTAACGATGTGGACGTAAGCCGTGCTCTGGAATCTTCGCGGGTCCATCTATCATCCTGATACCGCTGTTATTGAGTGTGTGAAGGAGAATGTCGAGGATGCCAAAGCGTTGGTGATCTATGTTGCTGTTGTGGCTAATATGATCTTGAACCCAGCCAAGACTAAGCCTCCCGACTCGCTCGATAAAAGCCCGAAAACAAAGAAACGACTGCAGGAGCTCAAACTGTCAGTATCCTCAATCGCTTGATATCAAAGTAATGTTGAATGGTCCGTTTGAAACGGGTGCTTGTGAAGATCCCAGATGAAGGAAAGATCCTCATGGCCCGGAAACTACGACAACGGATCTTCAGCTATGTGAGGGACGCAGGGAGGTTCTCGGAGATGAAGAGGAGAGCGGGCGGTGCTATCAATCAGCTATAGGTATGTTACCGCCAGTACATGTGTAATGGGGTGGACTTCTGTTTGAAAGAATATGGTTGCTATGGGCGATAAGATTGAGCCCATGACTGGAGTGCTGATACAAAACATCCAAGAAGCAGGTCCGTCGTGCATCTCGGTTGACATATGCGCTGGCTCATTTGAATGCTTCAATTTCAGAAATCGAGCATATTATAGGTTTACTCGGCGACGGAGACTCTGGTGTGGGGAAGAAGGACCCGTGCTTGAGAGACACGCGGATGGCGCTACTCGACGGGATCTTGCAATGAACAGCGGACTCGCCGGGTCTAAGCAAGTGCTGCCTCTTTCTGCCCGGAATGATCGGCAGCGGCAAGTCCGCCATCGCGGCTAGCATTGCTGACTGAGCGAATGACTTGTAGCATCTCGGGGTGTGACTTCGCTTTACATCCAACGAGCAGGAGCGGAAGAAGGGCGCCCTTCTGTTTCTTGCAAGTTAGCTAGCATACAGTGAGGGCAGGCGCCTTTATGCGGAAATTTCATCGGCTCTGGAGGAAGAAAGAAGGGTTTGTCCTTCTGGGAAGCCATGGCACCACGCATTATCGCAGACCACAACATGGGCTGGGATTTGGAGAAGAAACTCGACCGTCTGCTTTCATCGTCTCAGCAAGATCATCTAGAAAACATCTACGGAAAAATCCTCGAACGCACGTGCCCACCATGATCGACAAGGATACCCTTGCTCTGTTTCAGCACGTCTTGTTTGCTCTGATCGTCGCCGTAAACATTTTTACACTTGCCTCCCTTCTATCCTCCGATAGATTAGTGCAGAAAGAGCCTTCCGAAAGCCTCGGTCGCAACATCCTGATATACCCGCAAGCTGTACTCATCGTTCCAGGTGTCGACAATCCCAACCGGCCGCGAATACTCATTCATCCGGTTCATCCATACCTCCTTCACCAACTGCATGACTGATACGTCCCGCTTCGGATTTCGCTGCGCAATCCGTGTCGATGAGCGTCACAAGCAGCTGGTGATTGCATGCTTCCATCACATGGAAGAACTGAAGTGGAAAATGCGCGATTTTGATCCTTCGCTCCAGAACCCGGAGCTTGAACAGCGGATCGAAGACCGCATGTCGCCGAGTCAACAACACACATGCGTACACGTGCGAGGACATGCTTTGCATGTATTTACGGACAACGCGGTGGTCTGCGCTTCGTCGAAAATTTTGCGGGATTGCGATTGATGTTCTGGTTGGAGGGTTCGAGTCTGATGGGAAAGGGCTATGAATTAGTTGCGATGATTATGGCGATGGAAGCATGGGTGAAGGTGAGAACCCTTTTTCGCTCTGTTCAATCTAAAGCTGTGCCAATCAATTAGGCTACCAGGGACAAACTCCTCACTTTGAACGTGCAGCAGTGACACCTGACCCTCCGGTGTACTTGATCAGCATGTTCACCCGCCTTGTCACCAACCATAACCCCCCATACACCACATCGGGTGCTCTGGCTCCCCGAATGATTGCGAACATCAATCGGTTCGTTGTCAGCGGCCTGAAAATTGCGCCAAGAATATCACTGGAACCTTTTTTGAACAGAGGTGGAGAACATCACTCTTGTGTTATTCTGAGACCTGAAACACTTCGTTATGGAGTTCAGAGGGGCCTGATAGAATCTAGCTCCTTCATATCTATCATTCCGCTCTCGCATTAAATCCTTCAGACATCTATCTTTCACGGGTATGTGGTTATTTGACCAAAAATGGTCCCGGGATCATTCTCAGCGTACAAATGGATGGTCACAACTACTCTGGACTGCGTCTAAGCATCATGATGAAGTCACCTGTCTCTTTGTCTCTTTGGACAAAAAATCATCGTATCCGGATCGCCGGACAACAACCTACCTCTGTGGGGTGTTACCAACGGAGCAGCGTTTGGATAGGGCATGACCGGCCATGCCGATGAGTTCAACTGCTTGGATGTCACTCCGGATAGAACAACCATTGTATCCAGATCTTTGGACAACACGCTGCGTCTGTAGAATGCTACTATGGGAGCTGCAGTTGGGGATGTTATAGTCGGCCATAACAACGGGGTCGCCTGCGTCGCTATCTCTCCAGATACCAAGACCGTCATATCCGGATCAGATGGCTACATCCTACTTCGATGGGATGCCACCAGCGGGGAAGCGACCGAAGAAGCCATGCTATGACAACTGGATCACCTGTGTCATCGTCTCGCCAGACAACAAGATCATTGTGTCCGGATCGCTGGACTGGACTCTACGTCTTTGGGATGCTGCCAGCGGAGCAAAAATTGGAGAGGTCATGATTGGCCATATCCACCGTGTCAGCCGCATCGTCATCTCTTCAGACAGCAAGACCATCGAATCTGAATCGACAGATAACACCACACGCCTATATAGGATGCTACCGATGGGGTCCACGTCAAAGATATCGTGTGCGCTCCTCTCGTTGGCTTCCTGGCTTTCTCTTCGGACAAAAAATCCATCGTATCCGAAGAGAGCTTCAGAAAAGTAGTTGAGGACTGAAGCCGATGGTCATATCGGTGTAATGCCAACAGTCAGAGATATTGATGACCCCGTACGCATGCGCACGAAGGATCTACCGTTTCCCATTCCTCCTGATTTACCAAACCATTTACCCAAGCCCGAGGATGATGGGCAGCTTCGAGGACCCCTCGGGAAGAGGATATTTTGGCTCCCGGTCGATTCGAGGGCGGATGGTCTAGATCATATGATAATAGTGGGTAAGATACTTGTGATACGAGGTCCGAGACAGGTCATGTTTCGGCTTTCATATAATCGGATTTTTCTTTCTTTTACACAGAGATATTTTATTTCATCGTCATGTGTGATTTGGTATGTGGCCGATGGTCTACTTGCGTTTCTCGCTTTCCTCTCAATTTGGTTTTGTTTCGCAGCAACTACAGTTTATACCAGATGTACCCACCTCCCTAGACTACCTCGATGATGGATAATTCATGCAACAGATTTGGTAGATAAGGTTGCAACGTGGGAAGTCCAAGTTGAATTGTCTCTTCATCCAAACTTACACCAACGTTACTTTCAACTCTGTATATATGATCTTTTGATGACCCGGTCTGTATGGCGACTCGTTCCTTGACCATCCGAGATGGAAAGCCCGCTCAAGTTCCAACCCCACTCCGCGTTCGGCCTTCTTGTGCGCACTGCGGCAAAAAGCACCACATAAGCACTGCGTATTTGCTACGCTGCAGGTGCTGCCAAAGATATTGGCACCACTCTAGTGAGTTCAGATTTATCCAGCTCTACTAAATCATTAGTGAATTCATTCTGACGTGCTGTCAACAAAAAGCATGCATACAGCCAGCATCAGAATGTATGATTGAACAGGAATTGGTTCAGCGCATGACGAATACCAGCAGAAAGGAGCCGATTTTCCATCTCAACGACTGGGAGTGCGGAAACTGTCGAGCGAGTGGGACGAAGGACCACGCCATCGTCATCGAGGACTCCGACGAATCAGATGACGGTATTGGGACACAAAATCCTCCGGTGGAAGTTGTGAATCTGACAAGAGGGATCAAAGATGGGGTTTCTGAGCCAGCGGCATTGGAACCGTTGACTGGGCATGATATTCCGGAAGAGCCATTGCCAAGGTCATTCATATCTTTACCACCTATGCCACCCCCTACGACACTCATTACAAGTCCCAAAAAGCTCTTCCTTTCGGCTCAAAGACATGAAATAAAATTTCGTTCCCCCTTACTTCCTCCAGCCAACGGATCATGGCCGTCCGCTTCAACACCGCACCCCAAAACATTCGTGGCATCCCTCGCAGCTTCCAAACAAGTCATTGAAGACTTGCCTGGGACGAATCATGCCTCTGATGCCCATCCTACGCCGTTCGCTAAAAATAATCAGGCGCCACTACCGCAAGACTTCGTCATCCGGGCACATCAAGCACATAGCGGATCAACTCAGCCTCCATGTCAACATTCATGGATAGTGGATGGGGTACCAAGGTTGCCTCGGATTCTTTCATCACAAGCCTTAAAATTTCACAATCTGTCGCAAGACCCCGATATCTGCGATGACGATAATCTTCGAAACCAACACAGACCACCCAGGTTACCGAACGCGCCGCACGGGAGTCAACCCATCCAGAAGCATTCAGCCCCACAGCAAGGCTTCGGCGGGGGAGAAGCTGAGAGGTTCAAAGTTTTGCTGGATATCGAGACCGATGATGGGGATGAGGATGGAGCGGGGTATAATGAGGATGATGGACTAGAGTTGGATGTAGATGTCTTGCGGGCTGGCTGGCCCGACGGCTACTTGGAGCCTCCTCTCCCTTTCGAAATTCTCGAAGCTCATCGATCCAAAGCCGGGGAGGACAATCGTCACCTTGAGCTGCAACGCCGAGCGAACTTGAAGCCCTGGTTTCCGGAAAACCTCTCCTTCATGGATCCTGCCTCAAGCCAAGCCAAGGCTAGCTCGAGGGACAACGCTTTCCCAAGATTCGACATGTTCTACAAAGGTTCTCCTAATCCAGGCGATGCCACTGGGGGCTCTGATACATCAACACAGGTACCGAGGGGGAAACGAAGGAAGAAACCGAAAGCGACGCGGCGCTTGGAGCCAGAGATGATGGGTCCAGAGGTGATTTACCTGGCTCCAAACCGAGTTGGTCTTGGAAGGAGTACTCCTGGTGATGGCAATGAGTGACGTAAACATGGACGTGGACGTAATATGGACGTGGATCAGTTCGCAAGTGGCGTGGGGCTCCAGCCTGCCGGTTGATTTCAGGTCGTCTGGAAGAAGCGAGACTTTGTCTTTAGGGGAATCCGTTCTGCACCTCCTTCCTGAGCTAACCACTGTTTATGATGTTTTCCAAATAACTACAAAGTTCCCGAGACAATAGAGCAGCTCAAAAAGACTGGTTCTTTAGTTTCTCTTAGACCTCGTGCGTCCCCTCACCTTTACTATTATAATTGGTCTCATTGCTGACGGGGATCCGTTCGCCACATTCCGTGCAGGCGGTCTACAACCAGCATAGGAGAAAAACAGCTCACCATATTAGTGACGCCGGGGAACATGTTGTAGCTGACTCACTCGTGAACGCATCTAGGAGAGACCGGTTTACGATCTTGTGAGCGAAATACACCATTCTATTTTCACTTGGACGATTCATGAGCTGCGTCACATGATAGGCCAGCCCCTATGGCTGATGGGGAGCATGAACGTGACGACCAAAGGTGAGCGATGAAATGCTCATCTGTAGAGCTGCGATCCGTAACGTGTTCCGTTGACCATCCTTCCATGATTCAGAACGAAATCCTATCCACCCACATTCACCGGTTCCCGTGTATCAAGATCCCCGCGCCTCCATGACGGGGGGCGCTCGACATCGACTGCTGGATCGGGCAAGGACAAGATGACTCCCGAGCTACGGAACAAGTGGGTATCCCTCTCGTCTAGCCCCGACTTCGTCACCATAGGCCAATCACCTTGATTATAGCATTGGGCTCAATAAGCTATAGAGACGGCGAGATGATTATCATATATGACGCTCCAGTGGCCATCGCTAGAATGTGGACTTGCACTTGCTGAGGCTTGGTGGCGAGGTGCCCATTATAAAATCTGGCAATTTTTGCGTGATACCTCTGTAGAGGGCTTCGATATATTCTAAAGTGTCTGAAGATGTGCTAATGGAGCACGCGAAGACGATGTCTATCAGCCAAGGACTCAGGCGCTAGCCGCATAAGTTATCGTCTCGTGCACCGAGGTATAGGTAACCACGATGGATACGCTTCGCAAGCTCGTGAAATCCAAAGAATTTGATGGGGAAAGGCCTGAGCCCAAATCGTGAACCATATGTGGACATAGGGTCAAGTTAGCTAGAGTAAAAGCGCAGTTGGTCTGCATTTATTAGGCCTCTTTCAGTTTTCTCCCTACTAAATCACCAATTAACTGCGCAATCCCGTCTCGCTTATTAAACAACACGAAGTGCGCGCTATCGAGGTGAACAACCTCCAGGGACGGAACAAGTGCATTCCACTTCTCCGTTCGCTAAGAACTCTTGAAGGGCTCGTGGTCCGGAGTTGAGGAGAAAAAGGACTGGTCAGGAGGATTAGATCTGAGTTCAATTCTATCGGAAAGAGAAAACAGTTGCCCATGGTAAATCAGTGCCAGAAAAGGCGTCAATGGTTTGCAACCGTACGATCCTGGATGGCGAGCACGCAAGGAGTCTGCTTGTAATGCAACGGCTTATCGACCCTTCCGGCTTCTGAGGTATCAATGTGGAGTAGGCCTTCACTACTTTTAGGCTGAGCGCAATTGAAAGAGCTCACTTCGAGAGTCTCACCTTCGGCGACATGAAATCAGACGAACCAGCGCCTCGATCTCTCCACGCACGATCTTCTTCATTGTGCCTTCCGCCAGAGCTGCGGGGTTATACCCTTCTGAGATGGATGGAGTATGCCGCTAAAGAGGGATCTATCTATCGTACCACGTGACTTGGATCTAACGATCGTGAAGGATATCTGGCTCACATTTAGTCAGATTTTGGCTATGCCTTACTTAAAGGAGAGGAATTAATAGTATCCTAGCCAATCTGGCCCTTATCCTGCTCCCGATTAGTCAGTCGTATAGGACATTGACATGGGCGGCGGGTTCGGAATAGATATGCTAGGATGCGAAAATCATGCAATTCCCGCTCCTCTCGTCTTTTCTTCACCTTCTACTGAATCGAGTTTCGGCTTCTCAATGGCATCTCGCATCTTCTGAGTTTCAAGGACATTGCTGTCCAAGACATCAACACTCACAAAAGCTACCACCACAACCATATTGAACTTATCACCATTGTCATCCATCTCGACGTCGACTTCGACATAACGGTTTAGGATGTAACAGGTGTTGATCCGGTGCTATTGAGTGCTACCGATATTGAGAATGACTTCGGGAGACGAACCCATGTGTGGTCGGCGATATACTTCGCGTTTCAAGGTTTCCCATCGCCATCGAAGCACAAAGCTCTACCCGCCGGCGGGAAGAAACGGGAAGCGGCGATCAGCTGGTGAGGTATGCAGGTACGCTGCCACCACCGGCGTGGTGACACATGATTCTAGAAGTGCTCTGCTTCGCCATTTTCGGGGTTGTTGAAGTTATTCACAAACGGCTTAAGGCAGGCTTGAGGAACGTATGCCAGTGTGCGGTCTCTGGTCTAAATGTCTCCAGTTTCTTGATTTTGGCAAGGAGTCGCGCTTAATTCATCATGCTCGCCGAGGGCCAGATTGGGAAGACCGCGGTACATACCACAGGCATCGGAGAATTAGGCATCGAGCGTAGTTATCATAATGACTAATGCAACGACCTTATCGTTGGCTTTTGTGGTTGAGAAGTCGGGGGTGATCCATTCACGGAGACCTGGGTCGATGACATTCTCTTGGACAAGCTCACCCATTCTGTGCGCCATGGCCTCGAAGTTGATCATAGACCAGGCCCTGGCGGCATGTACTACAAACTTCTTCTTCTCCTTGTGGGCCATAAATAGGTGGCACAACTCCCCCGCATGCCCGTCGACCCAGAAGCCGAACCGGATGAGAATGGCCAGCTAGACACCATTGGGACGGAGAGCAAGGTTGCAGTGTTAATCTTAGGCTTGTGTCACTGTGTAGACGAAGACATTGTGGTTGGCGTGTATGGTGCCATCGGTGGTGTAAACCAAGAAGGGCTTGGAGTATCAGTGTCTTCTGCTGAATCTCTATGAGTGATCACAGGGTAGTGCACTGTGTGCTCCTTCAGAGGTGTCCATGACGGATAGCAAGCGGCGCCGGACTCTTCGGATATCCGAGTCTCTGTGAAGCTGATCCGTATCGTAGTGGTGGCGGTGGCGAACGCCCAACGGAGGACTTGGTTTCGTTTGCTTCTGTTTCTTTGGTCTTAGTCTCGTGTGGGGATGCCAACCAGAACAAAACATCAACTATTTTGCGACTGTCACACCGCCCAAGTAAAGTCCGTGCTGGACGCAGTCCGCGCTCCTAGCGTGGAATATGGGAAGCCGATCC